>JAJMRT010000352.1:0-17008 GCA_030558065.1 Geotrichum phurueaensis | reverse complement strand
CAAATTATTTATTTTTATATTTATCCATCTTTTATTTCTTGGGCCGCATAAAGTCGTAAAACCGCTTCTCAAACCCGGTAAACACGCTTGTGTGGGGGACAACGCCATCGCGAACCCAAACCCCGTGGCCGCCCATGAGATTGGCCATGGCAATGTCCGTAAACAGGCGGTCACCGACTACAGCGACCTGGCGGCCGCTCTCGACAAGGCCCTTGTGCTGCAGCTCCGCCAGGATGGCCGGGTAGCAGCCGGGCTTCTTGCCGCCATGCTGCACAACGCGCACGCCCGTGGCGGCCTCGAGCTCGCGCGCCTGCGCGCCCGTGGCGTCGCTAGCTGAGCCCGACGTGTTGCTGACAATGAGCAGCCGGTCGCCCGGGTACGCCGCGCGCAGCCGCGCCCACTGCTCCCGGTACGCCGGCCACACGGCGTTTGTGTGCGGCGCCGCAAAGCAGTTGTCCTTGTCGAGCAGCACCACTTTGATCTCGTCGGCGCTGCCTGCCGGCCCGCCCGGCAGCGGCACGGGCAGGTCGTTGAATGTGCTGATTGTCACCGAGGGAAGAAAAAGCGACGGGTTGTAAAGAATCCGCAGAGCGTTAATTGTGCCGGAAATATTCATGATAATTGTCGTTGGCTTGATAGTCCAAGGCTCATTAAAAAAAAATAACAACAATAATAATAAATAAAAACAAGTTGAAAAAGGAAAAGACTGGCATTTCTTCTACACCCTCTTACGTAAAGCTATAAATACAAGTGACTAAGCGTAGAACGAGACGCTCTTTGACTTTCTTGCTTGCACCTCGGTGATGGCCTCGACAAAGTCCTCGTGCGTGATCTTGGACTTGCCGGATCTAAGGGCAATCATACCGGCCTCAACGGCCACAGCCTTAAGCTGCGCACCGTTGAACTCATCTGTGCTTCGCGCCAGCTCGTGCCAGTTGATTGAGTCGTCCACCGTCATCTGTCTCGAGTGAATCTGCAAAATCCCCGCGCGGGCCTCCTCTGTGGGCAGCGGGAACTCAATCTTACGGTCGAGTCTACCACTTCTCAGCAGCGCAGGGTCCAAAACGTCGACACGGTTAGTAGCAGCAAGCACCTTGACGCGGTCGTCACTGCCAAAACCATCAAGCTGGTTGAGGAGCTCCAACATGGTTCTCTGCACTTCTCTGTCACCAGACTTGTCCGAGTCGAAACGCTTAGTTCCAATAGCGTCCAACTCATCAATAAATATGATAGCAGGCGCCTTCTCCTTGGCCAGCGCAAATGCATCTCTAACCAGCTTGGCACCATCACCAATAAACATCTGCACCAGCTGAGGAGCTGCCAACTTCAGGAAAGTAGCATTAGTCTGAGCCGCGCAGGCTCTGGCTAACAGGGTCTTACCAGTACCAGGAGGACCGTACATCAATGCACCCTTGGGTGCCTTAATACCGAGTTTTTTGAACTTGTCAGCCTGCTTCATAGGAGCAACAACAGCCTCGTCCAGCTCCTCAATCTGCTTGTCCAGACCACCAATATCAGCGTAGGTTTCGGTAGGCTTCTCGTCAACCTCCATGGCCTTAACACGGCTATCGTACTCAGCAGGCAATGTATCTAAAACCAAGTATGAATCCTTGTTGACACCAATCAAATCACCAGGCTTTAAGGTCTCGGGGTCAACCAGACCAATTAATGGAAGGAAAATGGTCTGTCTCGTGGAGGTCTTGACAACAGCGGACTTGCCGACTCTAGCGGCGTCAAGATCAACATTGGCTCCTTCCTCAGTAGCCTCACCCTCCATGTCAAGCAGCTCGACAATGTTACCGACAAGATAAGGTAATTGCCTTTAAAAACAGGTGTTAGTATATTGCCGGCAGATTACACATTGTGTACTTACTTGTTGTTCTCAATCTTCTCTTTATTGTCTTTAATTTTTTCATTCATTGTTAATTTATCATGCGTTAACCGTTGGAACTCAGATCTCATAATTCTAATTTCGTTTTCAAGAAGTTTCCGTCGTGTGATAATGTCACTGGTCGATGCAGACAAGATTCCGTCGTCGAGAATGTCTTCGGCGACATCGTCCATCAATAAATCGTCGTTTAATCCTTCAAGAGTGGCCATATTTAATAAAATTAATTTAAAACCTGGATTCTAGTTCAATTGCGTCGATTGCAGTAGTGGCTGGGGGTTTAGATAAATATAAATTAATGTGGGATGTAATAGTTTCTAATCGAATTGCTACAAGAAAGAGAGGGTGGATGCTATTGGGATATAGCGAGAGGAGGTCTGGCGGTAGTTTGAAAAAAGAGAATTTCCAAATAGGTGGCAAAATGAGAGGGTAACTGAAAAAATACTTAAAACTTACACACAATCTATTAATATGTACTAAGTCTTATAAAATAAACCTCAGCATGATGAAATATTAAAACATGGCAATATAAAAATCTTACCAATAACTAGGTGCTATGTTGTTTCTCTCCATTAGTCTAACTGCAGGCCAAAAACAAAGAGTAGATATATCAGTTCCACAAAAGTATCCTGATTTGATTCAGACGTGTTGGAATATATTAGTCTGCTAGCATGCCTTCAAACAACTTTTCTTCTTTGCTTTCGTATCTTGATTCTGGATCCTCTGGAGGCTTGTAGATCACAATACCAAAAAATAGTATCCTTAAAAACAGATTGGTATTTAGGCCAAAAAATAATAATAATATTCTTAAAACCAGACTGGCATTTAGGCATGAGCCTAGAAAAAAATCATCAAAAGCTGAACTAACAGCCTATGCTATAATAGCTGATTACCGGAGAGAAATAAAAACAAACAAACCAGAAAGCTATTTTCTACTTATAGTAGCCAAAATAAGTAAGCCTACAAGACTAACTGTTATATTAACCAAGCCTTTACTAGGGCTGACTCTTATGGGTATGGTGGTTTTAAAAGAGCAAAAAATGTGCTAAAAATAAGTGTTGAAATCATGATGAAAACTAACCTAAGTAGTTGCCAATAGTCAAAAATTAGAAAGCCAAGAGATGCTTCTTTTGCTTGAACCATAGTAATTTATGATGTAATGAATTGCCAATCCAATATCTGTATCTTTTTAAAGTCAAACTAATTGTAAAGAGACATAGGGGGTTTAATTCATAGTTTAGGACTCCGAGATCCGGTTGGATCTTCAAGAAGCTCCATATAGTCTTAACTCCAAGAGGTTCTTGCATACGTGAAATGAAAGATCAACACTTTAATTTTGACAATCTTCGTTGTTTAGCATTGCATGCTACATCCGCATCTAGATTTTTCCAAACTTAGATTGGTTAGGTCTTCAAAAAGCACAACCTGCAGATCAATAAATAGACCCATATGTATTCTTTTAGTTACTAGCAGCATAATAGTGCTTTATTGATCAGGGAAGCTGCTGCTCGCAGCGTGATGGAAATCATTTTCCGGCTGTCAATATTGGGCCGTTTGCTGCTTCCCTCTTACGTTTACAGTACCCTTGGGATTTCCACTTAATAATTGTTTTCTACCATTTTGTTTTATTAATTTTGGTCTTTTATCTTTTTTTTATTTTATTGAAAGATAATCGTCAATGCACGCTATAATCTTCATACGTACCAGCTACAAGTGTTACAGCCCAAAATTAGCTTTATGAAAACACGTCGCTCCTGCTCCAGAAGTTTAATGTAGCATTAAATAAAGAACCAACATACTCTTAGATTGTGGCTATTACTTGTAAGTCTTGAGCGTTAAGTGAGATGATACTCTAAATATTTAATCTATTTACTGTCTACGAAGAGGTGCAACATATTTCTTCAAGTAGGTTTTGTGATCATCGCTAACTGGTCAGTGGTTAGTCTTAGTTATCGAAATTCATTTGGTTATACAAAAGGCAAAAGTAACCTTAAAACTCGCATATGACTTTCAGACGGAAATGAGATTGATGAGTATATATAATTAAAATCGCGTAAGGTGACCATTAAAACACCCGTGGCCGGTAATACCACGGTGCGTAGTAGACATGCCTTTATTTATCTTTTGTTAAGTCACCTCTACATATTAGGACAATAAACAAAAAAAATTTGTCTATCGACAGAAACGCTTATTCCGTTCTTTAAACATACGGTCAATCTGTCAAAAAAACAACAACAACAACAAAAAACAATGCACAACTTTAGGATCTGTAATCCGTCACAACTGTGCTCAAGTGCCTTCCATGTCGCAGCTAGCCAAAGTCATTGTGAATATACTGTGATATAAGTAATTCATAACAGTTGTGTTGTGAAAATCACAATGGCTGAAGGATGATCATGTAGACATCACAGGCCAGTATGCTCAAAAGGCCCAAAAATACGGGTAAGGTGTAGAATCAAAAATAATATGTATATATATATATATCGCGAGTTAATAACTTAAAAAACTTGCGTGGTTACAATTACGTTTTTTCAATACTCAAAGTGTATAAATGTCTTGTTTTAATACGGTTATTTTCTTGTTCTCTATGTAATGCTAGTATAACCACTGTCTTAATCGTGAATTTATCGCTTAAAATGAAAATTGAACACAAAGATCTGATTCAAAGCGTACAAAAGAATCAACACGCAAAATATATGAAAAATGGAAACGTATCAAAATTTCTAATTCTGGGAGTTTGGCAGTCGTGACATATATTCCAATGCTAACTTAACCCGGTAATGTTTAGCTTTATAGTTGATTTTCAGTGTCTTCCATCCGATCTATGGTGTCTCTTCTACTGATGTTCTAAACTCAGAAGAAGCGTTTTAAGTATCAAAATTTTGGCTACAGACAAAAAATATGCCTGAAAATGCAAAGTACACCAAAAACAGCCATACGCCAAAGCTTATGAAAAAGCTTCTATTATACATATATTAAAATGTAATATTTTACGATCGAAAGTGAAGTCCTATTCAAATGCTCTTTAAATTCTAATGTATCTCATGACCAGTGTGAAACAAGCTAGTAATGTATTATAATTATAGATTTATTTGTTCTTGACCTTGCAGGTTAAGTATGTTGCAGATTTGACTCTATTATTTAGGCGACCGGCAGATAGTCACCACCTCCCAGTAAACAGGATTTGCAGGGCCACAGTGTAAAATTCAGTTATCGTTATAAAGTATAACTCAAGATATTAAATCAAATGAATGAAAACCGGCAAACCCTGATTTTGCAAGTCATATGATCCTGTAGTTGAAGAAATGTAACACTGGCTTTAAGTAGCTTCAGTTACGATTTGATTCCCCATAGCGCACTTTTTAAAAAGCGATTCAACAAACTAGATAAGGAAGCCAGGCCGAAAATCAATGTGTCAGGTCAAGATTTACTATTCAAGTTATGTACTTTTGTCCGAAAAATCAGATAAATAAAATACAGAAATAAACCTAATTTGAAGTAAAGACTAATTGAACCAAACAAGAAAACTGCTTGATCTCTTGAAAAATTTAATCCTAGCATGCAAAACTTTTTTGGCAAATAGATAGTGAGACTAACCATAAATTTCAAATAGAGATACCAATTATATGATCAATGAAGACGCTAATACGGAAACAATCTAGAGATAATCAGATAGAATTTAGATTTCAAGCATGGCTGTCTCTGTCTCATTTTAAAATAGCTCCAGTTACCATTGCTAAGAGCTAGGAAACCATAAATTATTTCTTGATGATTTATCATTTTCAACTATTGTAATACGACTGAGATTATAGCGTGACAATGATCTGCAACTGACCTCTTTATTAATTTTAACAAGTTGACTAGAAATCGTAGCTTGATGTATATGCAATAAAACCATTTTACAACTTTTCGTAACTTTTATATATAGTCTATTAAACAACATATGCCGCTGAGATTTACTGAATATTTGAGTAGTCCCATCGTCAACTTTGAAAATGTTGAGTTGTTATAAGAACAAAATCTCAGGCTAGTGCAGAAATACGCTTTAATAAATGAGTGGTGATATATTTTGTTCATTAATCTCAGTTTTTTCACTATTTATAACCGATCCTTTTCTGATTATTGACAAATTTGTGGTTGCTTTAGTTACAAATTATGCCTAAAGCTTTTGCTCTCTCTTAAATCAAGTTTGAGTTAGAATTTCAGGTAATTTTTACGCTTAGCTAAGCCATCTATTAAAAAACGGCCATTTTGTTGTTTAACAGCACAGCTTGTCAAGGTTTTACCAACTTGCTCTCCCACTGGGATACACATAATGCAGTGGTGATATTGGAGGATTTCCCTTGACATACGGGCTGAGCTCATAGAAAATTTGCCGCCATAAAATGACGAGTCCCAAAGTACCCGTTGGGACGATCGCTTGACTAGCCTCGTCGAGACAGGTGTTTTAGAATTAAATGTCTTTTTATATTTCTGGTATTTTATTGAGTTTTATTTTATTTTATAACATTTAGATATTAGAACAATAAACAGATTTAATATTATTATCCCTTTTTTCAGTGCAGCCGTCTATTAAACGAAGGGTTGCTGTCAATTAATGGGTTTAAGAAAACGCTACATTGATTAAATGCAAGCCATTCAAAAGTTTCCTTGCAGAAAATTCAGACTTTCTATTCAATGTGCTTTTAGGGGTTTATAATTGAAAAAAAAGTAAGAAAGTTACAATTATAAACATTATAAAATGGTAATGCACCATTAATGTTGTTTGAATATGTACAGCTAGATTTTATATGCTTTTGGAAGTAGCCCAGTCGCAAGCGGAACAGGTACAGCTCATAGATAGGCGAACCCAACTACCCTTGACGCTTCATCGTATGAACAGGATGTACTAGCTGCTAGCCCTCACTCTGCAGTACATAAATGACTTAATTAGTTTATTATTGAAAATATGATTATTAGAACCTTACATTACTTATTTGAAATAACTAAAATCAAGGATGCTTGTTTTAATGTATCATATAGCTAATTTACAATCTGATTCTTGAGATTCAACAAAACTATTTCAAAGATAATTAAATAATGCAGAGTCTCAACAGTTCTACAATTTATATCGCTTTATTCTAATGTATAGTTACTCTATATATATTAAGACGAATTAACAATATATACTATATGATATTAAAGTAAATGGCTGAACAAGACAGTGTTACATATTTGTTACAGAATAATGTCAGATGTGATATACTATTACCATCAGCTAAATGGGTAAAGGCATGTTAAAACTTTTTAGAAAAAGTAACTATAAAACAAAACTCATTTTGTTGCATACAAGTTGCACTATATCAGGTTTTGATGAAAACTGACCCCCTGAATACGTTTACTCACTGCACCAAAAAACCACAAATCGACTTCTCCTGGCTCTAGCATTTTATGAATTTTAGTGTGCTTTAAACCATGCTAAAAACTTTTGAAAATGGGCTTCATTTGAAGTTTCAAGATAGTGCACTTGCTATTAATCACCATGTAGCAAACCTGATAAATTAATTTAGATTTTTTGCGACTAAAATGCAAAAAAAAAAAAAAAAGATATGCAAAGTATTTAGTTAAATATTTTTGAGATGTCAATTCCACAAGCTACAAATAGTTCCAACTTGAAAAAAGGCTGAAAAGTATACCATGCAGCCTTAATCAATATTTACAAAAGTCTTTTTTTTAAAAAAAAAATAGAGTCTTCTGATATTATTTTTTTTAATTGAAACATAACTATTTTCTAGTAATTTATTGAAAAGGACAACTACATTGATTATCAGATTTGGGCCTATAAGATGCATATTCAACTCAAAATACGATTTTTAGTTTTACGCTTGACAGTTTGATCGTAGGCGATGCATATATACTTATTTTGTGAGTATCAATCTATTGATTGTAGACAAAAGAAAAAAATCACAGTGCAGTTTATTTAATTTATTTTCTCATGTTTAACAGGTGTCCAAAGATGCTTCAAAAGACTATTTTGCAAATTTGATCTTTAAAAGAAAAACCAAACTCTATACAAACTGTTACTAAAGCCAATAAAAATTCTTGGCTAACAGTTCTTAAATTTAGACTGTAGTTTTAATAAATCATTGTACATCACTGGTAAAAATAGACTTTTGCTACTTTAAAATCAGTTTTATTTGAATATAATAGATTTGGTTGTGGTATAATAATGTGTACTTATGTTAACATATCTAATTACAAAAGACTTAAGAGTTGCTTGTCTATAGTGCGTTTTATTTTAAAAAACTTAGATCAATTGCAAGATTTAGCCTGCGGAGAATCCTTTGATTGAAACAGTCTGCCTATTACTTTAATATGAAAACAAGCTTTATCAAACAATAATAACTAAAATAGAAAAAGTGAATTGCTAAAATGATTTAAAAGGCAATTTAATTCAGTTCTAAATGATGAAACATTCGTACTGTAGAGGCAACATTTAGGACTGTATATAGTGCTTTAGATTTTGACTCTTCAAGGCAACGCATTTGGCAGAACTAAAATGAATTCCTTTCAAAACAACATATTTCATATTTTATTGCTAAGATTGCACTTAAAAGACTACTTCAATGCTTATTTTATTTTGTAGTTGCTTTTTATGCAAATAAATGAGGATCTAATATTAAGAATTGAAAAAAACAAATAAAAATAAATCATAGTTTAGGTCAATGGGAAAGATAAATCCGTAATAATAAAGATTTCCAAGTGTCAGATATACAGTATTTGAGATAAGATATTCAACCATCTTTCACCAGTGTTGATTTTACAATTAGAAATCACCAAATTAAAAGAAGTTATTGTATTGCATCAGTTTAATGAGCGTACTGGTCTCGATGAAAAAATGGAGTTGAATGTATTGTGATAATATTGGCTAGCAAACTTTAATGTTTTTGCATATATGCATTGTACTTCAAATGATCTTTTTGCTCCGTCAACTCCGTATACTCTACATTAATGTATATATACTAATCCCCGAATGACTATGATTAAATAATTCTAAAAACCTAAGTTTTTTTTTGCCAAATTTAAAATGGCCTACCCTGGTTATATCCAATGCTTGTATTTAGATGTGTATCATTTCTAAATTTTGTTATATTAAATCTTACTTGAAGTGAAGTAGATTATGATTCAGCATTTGCTCTAGTTACATTTTTTCTTGAGAATCTAAGAAATCTCTGATTATTAGTGTTAGCTTCAAGGCTAAATCTGGCCAACAAGGTCAGCTTCACTATTTAAGTTTTTGCCCCAGGCCTTAACTAGCTAAACCTGTGTGCCATTTGAGCTCCGATGGGCTAAGTTTGCTATAACCCACAATGAGGAACATTAGACTGCGTTAGTATTACATTGAACAATGTCTGATGGAAGTATTATAAAGTTATTACAAGCTAAACTATATTGTCACAAAAAAAAGGTGAATATTAGATTCAGGGTGTATATAGGTGCTTATGTACTGGTCTAGCTCGCACACAAAAATGTATCTACTAAGCTAATTATATTTTCCATTAAAATAGCTACAGACCAAGTATCTATAACATTGTGAACCTGATATTTCTCATGATAGATTCAGTACTATAAGTTAGATACCCCTAGCGGATCAGACTGTCTTCTGGATCAGATAATTTGAAAAACTTTTGTAAACATTAAAAAGAATATATTTATATATAAATAGACATGAATATTCTGAAATTTCATTTATATATATATATATATCAGTTAAATAGAAGAAGATTAAGAGAAGAGACTTGAGGGGATTGTGAAGGCAGTTTCTATTGCCACCAAATACAAAATCTGTACTAAAAGCTGCAAAAGAATTTGAAGGATACTATACCACTTTTTAACGTAGATTCCATGGAATAGGATTTCAAAAAAATCCTCGAATAAACAACCTAGCACTTTCAAATCATTATGAGCAATTTTTGGAAAAGCATTTAATATTTCTAGCTTAAGGAAAAAGCTCCTTCGAGCAGGATGGAGACGAGAAGACTGACTGGAAAACTAAAAATCAAAAAAGTTTTTGTCCGACAGCCCGGTGCCGCTATCTAACCGATGGTTTCTTGGGTTTTTGTCCCGTTGCAAATTTATAAAATTGAAAAATGCTACTTACTTCGACATGCCAAGGGTCCGAAATAATTGTGCAACGTTAATTTCACTCTTTTTTCAAGTTATATGCCTACTATATTGACACCTTCACCATCCTCTTTGAAAACATCTGGAATCTAGATTAAGCTGGGTTTAAATTGGGAAAAAACAAAAAAGACCCAGCTTTTTCTTTTTTTTTGTTTGGTCAACTGCGGCCTTTACAGGTCGTTAACCAAGTCTGACATATATGACAACGCAGGCAACTACAGTCCTCTTTACAACATCATGGAGAAAGCAAACCGTCACACCCTTAGCAAAGTGGTGCAATTGAGAACTAGCCATGGCGTTATTGGATCCTATTTTAAAAGAATAGGAGTCTCGGATAAAAATCACAAGTACGAATGGGGCCATCCTGAAACGGTTGTGCACCTGCTGAAGGACTGCGCCCTCTGCGAATCGGGGCGTACGCACCTGAGAACATGTTCCCCGGAGCTTGAAATCAATGTCCTACTTGATACCAAGAAAGGCATTGAAGCGGTGGTCACGTTTCTCGATTCGTCACCGCACCTCCTCAATTGATTGTCAGCTTAACAGCATAGTCTGTCAAAGTTTTAACATCTTGCCCTCCCACTCAACATAACGCACTGAAGTGACGATCATGTCGGGTTTCCCTTGACACACGGACTAAGTTCGTAAAAAACTTGGTGCCATTAAAATGAATAAAATATATAGGGAATGGCGCATTCCCCGCTAAAGGGTTATTTTTGTTGTATTAATGTCTTGTGTGTATAATTTTCAAATAGCTATAAGAACAATAAACTGATTATATATATAAACCTCAACTATTAGTTCCTAACAGTGCTCTTCTTGTTATTTCTCATGATTATTCTGAGTTGGTGACGGCTTTGGAAATGATATCGTAATCTGGCAAAACTGGAAACCCTCTTCTGATCTATAACGGACTTTATCAGATGCAAAACAGGTTTCCGAATACTGTCATTGAAGATTATTGACATTTTCTTTAGGCTTTATAAACGAAGGGATATTTCATGAATTGGTTTCAGATCACATTCTTTCATCTGAAGACAACTGGTTGCTCTTATTGATGGATGGAAATCTGTCACACACATCAGACCAAATTATCGACAAACTGATAAGCAAAAAAGCTATCACTTAATATTGGCCTTTTCATATGATCAATATTTTTTAACATCTTGACAGATCTTGCTTTGCTCATGCTAAAGTTTTGGTTAGAAACCAGATTTCTTACAATTTTGTTGCTGAGATGCACCCCACGAAGGCAAACTTCTTAGAGGCCTACTGCCCCAAAAATACCATAGGGGGTTGGAGATGATACGGTTTATTGAAAAAAAGGTACAGATATTACATCGACTGAGTACAGAAGACAGATGCACCATAATATTGTCTACCCGGAGGATGTACCCGAAGAATTAGAAATTGAGGTAAGAATGACTAAAATTTCTATTTTAACAACTTGAAAGAGCTGGAGAAGGAAAAGCCAGTGCCTCAAAAATATATCTGTTTCAGAATTTTTGCAAGGAAATGCTGTTTTACGGAAAAAACTTTTTGAAATGGAGATTTTATATATATGTATATATATAATCAGTTTATTGTCCTTATAACTATTTGAAAATTATACACAGAAGACATTATGAATTTGCCATAGTTTGCATTGGCCCAGCCTACTTTTGTTATGTCTGTCCAGAGCTTCGGTGTTTTGTCTTTGGTTTGGTTTAGCTCTTCAATCTTTGCTAGCTTTTGTGCCATCTGGGTCTCCAAGTCGACTACTTTGCGTTCGAGGTCGTCGATTTTTTCATTCTCTTTCTTAGATTTGCTTCTATAACAGCATCTGTACACTTTAGGTGAGATCTTGTGTTTTTTTTTGTGTCGTCTTGTTGGTTGTTTGGTCGGTCCAGTTGAAGACAAAAGCACCGTAGGGGTGGCTGTTTTGTCGACCGTGTCGTTTCTGCGTTTCTTTTTCACACTTTCAGTACTGGCTTCTAGGGTATCATTCTGACTGTTTTGGATAGCTGTATTTATTACTACTGGTTCCGAGGATGTTACTCTTCCCGGATCGCACGGTTCGTCGGGTTCTGCACCGTGACCTTGGTGGTGATGCGGCAATTTTTTTTTCGGCATAACATTGAAAATATATATTTATATATAAATAAAATTGAAAAAGAATCACAATGTTTCAAACCTATTAAAGGAAGGTAGAGAAGATGTGGATTATTAGAGAAAAGTTCAACTATTGTATTGACTGAGTACAGAAGACAGATACATCATGATATTGTCGACCCGGAGAATGCGGTGCCCAAGAGGTCAGCAAGGCAAGAATGACTAATATTTCTACTTTGAAAACTTGAAGAAACTCATGGGAAAATGTAAGGGCTTTAAAGATATATTAGTTTCAGATATTCTGTAAAAAGAATTCTATTTTACTGAAGAAACTTTTCGAAATGGAGGCTTCATTTAGGAACATAAATAAAACTAACCAAGGCACTGCGTTGGATATTGCTAAATGTAGAGTGTTTTAAATTTTAATTAATTAAAAGGCATTCCAATAATAAGATCAGATGTATATCACTCAAATCAAAATGTAATCGGGAGCCATAGGGAACACACATTCAATCTTTTCGCTCGGAACATAGATCTTTTCCTAACTTCAGACTTAAATAGAGAACCGAAATAAATTGAAAAAAAAAATTAGTTGTTTGATAAATTGATATGCATTTTATTTCATCAACTATCTTCCAACAATGAAGTATTGCTATGAATGTGGCGTTGAGAATATAGTGTTCTGTTTGGTTTTGATTTGAGTCTTGATGAAAATTGTGGAAAATAAAATGATCCGGAAAACGCACTGATCCGCTAAAGGTATCTAGCTGTCACGGCACCCTGGGTTCCCAACTTAGGCAGCGTGACCAAACCCTTGGCTGAGTGCTCAAAGTGTAGGTCTCAAGGCACAAAATGCTGGCTGGTGATTATGTAAGTAAATGCTGGTGAAAGAAGTTGTAGAGGTTTCAGTGTAGTGCGACCTGGGAGAAGTGGTTGCAGGAGGAATGGATGGAAAGGAGATAACCTCCTAACCTCCACTACATACCCTGAGGTCAATCACGGCTAAAAAGCACTTGCAACAACACTGAAACGACAACAGGAAGAGATACAACTCGGGTAATTAGAGTTCTCCAATATCAGCATTCTACTCTTACGACACCTACTACTATTTCGCTAGACAAGTTACCGTCTGTTAGCGAGTGATTACGATTGAGGCGTAAACAAACGGAACGCCGAGAAGGTAGAACAACGCGAGTATCTGCATTGCTCTTTCTGTCGGTAAAGTATTCGAGGTAACCGATACAAGTAAGTATCAGTATTGTTTAGCACCAGGTTAGGCGTTACCCTCTCGAGGGATAACGGGATATCCCCGGCGCCTACCAACCGAGGAACCCTTCATGAGCGAGTACTAACGGATGGTTAGTTTCTACTCTTCTACGAAGGCCGTAAGCAGAGCCCAAGCACTACAAGCAATCCAAGCAACCGCTCCTAGTATCCGATAAGGAATCCCGCTTTCTTATCTTAGTAAGTTTAACTTCACGTTGATGGATTGTTTTCCTGGCTAACATGTAGATATCTCCAGTGAGAAATAAGCTTAATTACCTCCAACGGGCATTGTCCCTCAGAACCTGAGCTCAGTAATCACGACACCGGAACCATCACGTGACCATGGCACTAGCCTAATATCTGGCTTCTTTTGGCTTTTTGAGAAAAAAAAGTCTCTGAAAAGACCTTATAAGTGTTTGAACAAAACGACTGATGATTGCTCAAAACTTTTACAATTTTCTTACAATATTCTCAAGCTTCCCTAGATTAGAGACATCAGATAAACTTTGGATTGACATCGTCACAAATGAAATAGTGAGAAGGGAGAACGAATAGATATTGCCAAAAAGCGGAAAAAAAATTAGTGGTAGACGGGCATTCTAAGAAAAACATTGGGAGAAAAATTTTGGATGCACATTGTCACAAGAAAAAGTAGTCAAAGAAAAGATTTGGAAGGAGATTGTCGAAAACAAAATGGTCAATCATAAGTTTTGTTAAATATCTCAAAATGGACGGGTCAGGACGGGTCAAGACCGAAGTTGAATAGACACTTTCAAAATCATAATGGTCAGAGGGCACTTTGGACAGACTTTTCAGAAAGATAGTGTTACTTTTAAGCCAGCTTTTTTGTTGTTTTCATTTTTATTGGTGTCACAACAACACCTATTCACATACCGTTTGTAATGAATCACAGACCATACAAAATGTGCTTTTGGCAGTATATCATTTCAACTGTTACTGCTAGCTGAGCAGATCAGAATGGGTTCAAAAAAATTATAGATAAATAGTTCTACGTCCTCTTTTTTCTCTATTCCATTTCTATTTCCTCAAGCCACTTTCTCCTTCTCAAGATTAGAATATCTCTAAGATTATTCCAGGTAAGCTTAATTTACTATGAAATTTTTGCTTGAATCTTGTACTAACTGTAATTCTTTTCTACATTGTAGCTCTTGTTACGTCGTTTTTTTTATTCCTTTTTTATTCTCTCAAACCAACTCCTCCTACCAAAGATCAAAAGCCTACTGGAAATTATCCAGGTAAGATCAACTTAGCAACATGGTGGAAATTTTGCAATTGCATCTTGTACTAACTGTGATTATTTTCTACGTTGTAGATACCGGAAGCCAACGTTCACTCAACTTCAAACCCAAACTCGACATTCCTACCCCCTCCTAAAGCTTTCATGAGTACTCTAAAGTTCTATCAGAGAATCCGAAGTACCAAACATGAACCGTTTCGCAAACAACAACAGAGAAGGATCCAACTCGATTGGGTCCCAAGTGTCTGTCAACCCACTTTTAAATGAAGTCAATGAGAACTCTTTCAACCTTATTGAGATCAACTCACCAGAACTAGTTTCTACTAATAATGCTGGTGCAACAACTCCATCAACGGTGAAGACCAACGTCTTTTCACGGCTTTCTGCTGCTCACACCAAGACCAGCGCTGCTAGAGTTGTCTCATCCACCTTTCGCCGGGGCAGGCACTCAGGTGTTGAGGCTAACACTCAGCGTAGCGTGCCATTTGGAAATGTGTCAAGCCAAAATATCTCTGACGTTGAGTCAATGGATTGTCTCACAGAAGAAAACCCACAAACAACCATCGGAAATACCATTTCACAGCCTACGGCTGCCACCCACTCCAACGCTTCCATCCCATCCAATTCTTTTGAGAGCAACTGCTCAAAGCTTTCAAGACTGAAATGGTTAATAGACTCGGAAATCTTAACATTGCCGGGAAGACTTACTGGCCTCAAGTCTATGGCTCACGAAACATCCAGCTTTGTTGAGCTTAACTTTTCAGACCTTGCAAAAGAAGACGGGTCAGCAGCAGTGGGTGATACATCCTTGCGGTCAATACTTACTGCCCGCATGTTTATGGCTCGTGACCTATGCAACCTCATCCAGGAGGAATTTTCAGGTCTTACAAAAAGAGACCAGTCAGCAGCGGCAAAAAGTGAAATATTGCGTTCAATGCTTGATTCCTTTGAATTTATGGCTAGCGACCTATTCACTTTTGTCCAGAACAACCTTGAAGGTCTTTTAAAGAAGACCGGTCAACAGCATTGAAGCTTGTATTATTGCCGCCCAAGCTGAATGACCTCAAGATCAGAGCCTGCGACGTATCCAAGTTTGTTCAGGATAAATTTAAAGGCGTTACGAGAGATGAACGGTCAGCAGCAGTGGGAGATGCATCTTTGCGTTCATCTACTGGCCTCAATTTCAGGTCTCTCAACCTATCAAACTCTCTCCAGGGCACCACCTCAAATAGTGAGGATGACGCGCAGCTTAGCGTGCGATTGGAAAATGTGACAAGCCAACACATCCCTGAGGTTGAGTTGATGGATTGTGTTTCAAAAGGAAAACAACAATCAATCATTGAAACAGCAGTTTCACAGCCAACGGCTACCACCAAGTCCAGCGCTGCCATCCCATCCAACTCTCTCCAGAGTAACTCCTCAGATACTGAGTCTGACACGCAGTCTGGAACTGTGATAATCCGGCGCGCCCCTCTAGTTTAGTCGAAGGAGTATTGGGATTCAAAAGAAAAACAATCAATTATTGAAAACCCCATTTCACAGCCTACGGTTGCCACCAAATCCAACGCTCCCATCCCATCTAACTCTCTTGAAGACAACCTTTTTGAGTCCACCACTTCTCTGTACGACTCTCTCGAGTTTGACGTTTCTCAGTCCGACTCTCTTCAGGGCAACTCCCCATATATTGAGCCTACCACGCGATATGACCGGCAGTTTAGAAACATTTTAAGCGAAGACATCTATGTGGATGAATTGAAGGCTATTAGGAAATCCACCCCTCTTGAGTACAAGCCTATCGAGTACAAGTCCAGCGCTGCCGTCTCATTTAACTCTCTCTAGAGCAACTCCTCAGATACTGAGTCTGACACGCAGCATGAAAATAGGACAATCCGGCCCGCCCCTCTAGCTAAGTCAAAGGAGTATTGCGATTCAAAAGGGAATCAACAATCAACCATTGAAACAACCCTTTCACAGCCTACGGCTGCCACCAAGTTCAACGCACTCATCCCATCTAGCTCTCCTCAGGGCAACTTCTCATATAATGAGCCTGACATGCAGCGTCGCGTGCAATTCGGAAATTAGACAATCCGAATCATCCCTAGGGTTGAGTCGACGGATTGTTTTACAAAAGAAAAACCGCAATCAATCTTTAAAAACGGCATTTCACGGCTTACTGCACACCTCAAGTACGGTTTTGCCAAAGCTACCTCATCTAACTCTCTCCAGGGCAATCACTCAAATGTTAAGCGTTGGCCATTTAGAAATGTGTTATTCCCACTCAGCTCTAGGGTTCAGTCGATGGATTGTCATACAAAAGAAAAACCAAAATCAATCCTTAAAAC
>JAJMRT010000036.1:57500-71005 GCA_030558065.1 Geotrichum phurueaensis | reverse complement strand
TTTGGGTAGCGTTATCGTTTCTGTCAGACATGTCCATGTGGTCGCTATCGCCATTTTCTTTTCCATCGACCTCAATTTCATCTACTCCCGCGTCAGGGGGATCGGGATCATCAAGGACAGACCCCTCAAAGTGAGTTTCCATCGGCAAATCAGCCGAAACACTGTTTTCTGGTTCCATAATTTTGCTAACTTTTTTCTTAAAAAAAAGACTCGGGCAAAAATATATTGAATAGGCCCAAATAAGTAAAATGCGCATCAGATCTAACAAAGACGGGATATATATCTAACATTTATGTTAATAGGGCGTGTAGTGTAGGGGTTATCGCGTTCGCTTTGCATGCGAAAGGTCTCCGGTTCGATTCCGGACTCGTCCATTTTTGCATTTTTAATTTTTATTTTTCAAAGATATACCTACCATCAGGCGAATTAAGTTAGAGTATTGCTTGATTTGGTTGTATCAAAATATATAATCAGTTTATTGTTCTTATGACTATTTAAAAATTATACACAGAAGGATTGTATCGATACATATAGATATATTGAGTGTTAGCAGATCCTCTGAGTGTTTATCAAAGAATATCATGGGTTATCAGGAAACTCTTTGCATACATAACACTATATCCTCTAACTGAAATCAATATTGCTGGTCTATATCTGGCTGTTAATAACTGAAATTCTTTTTTTTTTCTTTTTTCCTCCAGCATATCATAGCCCGTTTTTGCTTTGCTTTTTATTAAAATCGTAACTCTACAATAATGTGTCAAGCAAGAACAGCCCTTTGTTCAAATTTGCTTTCAACATGCCTTCACAAACCTCCACTTTCACACACCATATCATACCCTATTTTGAATTTTCTTATCTGATATGCAGATAATGTATATATCTGTTTATTGCACTAATATCTAGAAGTCGTACGACAAGGTTCACATTACCAAAGATGAACAAAGAAGACAGTCTGTTTCTAAAGACTTATCTCAATGATATTGAACGTGTAGTGTACTCAACGTGCATTAAAAGTTCAAGAATTTAACGGCACTAAACTTTTGTGAATAATTCCATGTTCCAAGGGAAACCTTAAGTAAGTTATATAAAACTTGATCTATAATTTACAAACATTAAAAATGGTAAAAAAAAATTAAAAATTAAAAACTCAGCAACCTACTAACCCAATCGACTCTAAATAGAAATGGCATGGTAAGGAGTCGAGGAACAATTTCTCAAACAAGATACTCCTTGAGATTTGGGGATTAACATCCGGGAAACCATGTTTCGGGATATTATTTTTCCCATAGTGAAAACAATTTGTATATATTTTATAACTTTACCAAGGGCATTTTTTTTTTTTTTTTTTTTTTTTTTTTTTTTTACCAAGGGCATTTTTCTAACGGGGTACTCAGGTGATGCTGATCCATATGTAATGTAACCCTATTTTATCACGTGACGAGTGATACCCTTGCATGCTTTTTTCTAAGTCTTCCTGTAATACAATTGACTTTTTCTTTGGACCTGAAACTAACCTCATTGTTGAATACATCAAAGGGGCTTCAAAAGAGTATTTGTCGTAAGACTGAGCACAACCAAATAGAGTAGTAAGAAATCTGCACAACAATAAAAGCCGAAGGCTACAAGCTCCAGTTCAAAACACTACACAGCTGAAGATCATAACAAGCTATACCTACAATGGCCTCAGACTTGATGAGGAATCTGAGACGGCGCCAAATGAGCTGGTACGCGAACGACCGAGTTTTTACCGTATGAAAACAAGAGTAACAAAACAGCCATTGGGGACTTTATTAGAAACTACAAGGCTAAAATAGGCCGGCAAAATAGGTTGGGACTTGATTAAAGACTTGAGTATTTGACATTTATTTGTTCATGTAAAAATAATAAATACCCAACAAGGGAAAAAGGGCGTTATTTGGGTGATTGTGAAATAAAATTAACCTCACAGTCAAACATCTTTCACTGTAAATCTAGACTTCTCTAACCATGTTGTTTGCATAGATCAGCAACCAATATTACATTTTTTACAACCTTTCTTCTATTTCTTGCCTCTTCTGTTATGTCTGAGCTTGTTAATATGCAAAAATCCTAGCTTATCTTCATCTTTGAACTCAGAGTGCGTTTAGAGTGGACATTTATGGCAGATCTGCAATAATTGTCTAGACTCCCCTTCCTATTCACGGTCTACCATTTTAATAAACGGGGATACAGTAGATGAGCTCAATACATAGCCCTCAAAATTTCTGATCCTTCTGCGGAAAAATTTTGTGCACATCAAAAACTGAGATGGAAAGATCAGCAACTTTAAAAGATGATTGAAAACCTAAATTCAGGGACAAATTTGGAAAGAGCTTGTGTCTTACTTTAGTACATTTTTTTTTAATAAAAAAAAAAAACGAGGCCTAAAAAAATAAAACTCTCAAATTTTTGGGATATCTAAAAATTCATATAGATGATAATCTTTAGAAGAAGACCTTTGTGCAGGTTACGCTAAGAAGTTTATTTTGGGAGCGCCAACCTTGGGACATAAATTCAGCCCATGAATTTGTTGTTTAAATATAGTTCCAGTTATTGTTACTAATTCTATTTGACTACATATCAATTATTTACTTCACACAGCTCAATTGAAAAATATTTCTTGAGAATTCTTCAATGCACTTCCATATTTAGATGTATATGAAATCTGATAATTGTCTCAACATGCACAAGCTACAGATATCAAATAATAAAAGGACATATATAGATAAAAGACTTCTAATTCTGTCACTTTTCGGGTGCATCAAAGTAGAGTAAATTTACTACCAAAAATGGTAACGATTTGTAATTAGCCTTATAATCGTGCTTTGAGCTTATTCCCATTGCATTCTTCAGAAATTTACATAGCTTTGCTAAATGCAATTGCCCGAACGTTTTTCATTTTGTTGTTTTAACTTGTCAAGAGTTTCAAAGAGATCTGTGTAGCTTATTGACAAAAGTTTAGGTGTTTTGTCGGCCACACTGCTGTGTCAGAGAGAGCGTCTTGGTATAGCGATGGTTATGAACTCCGCAAAGCTATATGTTTATGAATTAAGCCCATAAAAGCTTGCTGAAACCACAATGATATCCAACTCATAAAACACCATATCTTCATATATACAAAAAATCTTGTGAGTGGAGCTTTTTTTTTTGAATCCGGTCATTTCATTATCAAAAATAGTAGATTTTCTTAAGATGCAACTTTTTTGGCATGTTAATAATTTTTTAAAATAAAATAAATTGAAGAGAAGAGCTTTACGGTACTAGGTTTTTGGATGATAACTTACTATTTACACAAAAAATGCAAATGAGAAACCAGGGCAGACGTAATGTTGATCCCTATTGTAATCGGCTTTTCTTTTGTGGTTACACTCAACACTCTAAGTCTTTCACTAATTCTGGGTTTGTAAACCTTTGTCCATAGAGAGGTACATATACTTGGGTAGCATGAGTTTTGTGAAATCAAAGCGGGCCCAAGAAAGTAACTAAAGACATAAAAAAATGTTATTGTTCAATGAAAGCTTTTACCACATGCGGTACAAACCAGGAGACCTTTTGTTAATATTATTTTATTGACCTATTTTTTTGAGGGTGAATTACCAGTTTTATAATACATAACGCTTAAGTTAGACGTCTTTTACAGTATATATACATAGATTTGTATAAAACAAAAGCAGTAAATTTTCTTTATCAGTTATAGATAGGTATGTACTTAGGAGAAACAAATGGTGCGTATGGATGACATATTCTGCTGCTATGTCTATTATATTAATTTATTTATTTCACCAGTCTTACTCAGTTAATATGTGCCTACATTTCCATGATACGATGTCGTATTTTCAAAAAATATATGCACATAAAGAAACTGATTTTATCATATCTCGTGGTAATATATATAAAAAAATATTTAAAAACATATTTGACTGGTTCAATTAATCTTGAAAATGAATAAAAAACATTACAATCAACAATAAATAATATGATTAAAATGATAAATATATAAGGGAAATGTTTCAACCTTCTAATTATTCAATAAGGTAAATTTTCAATGAAGGATTGGTATCGTAATAGACCTGGTTAGGATCTTGGATAATCTGAGGTACTCCCGAACCCATCGCATTTGAAGCTGGAAATAAAGGCTTAATCATATTACTCAAATGAGTTTGATCGGGTATGGTAATGGATTGAAACTGAGCAGGAGCCAGAGCGGTATATTGAAGATATGAGTTGAAAACTTGAGAAGAAAGTAGCGGGGGGCTGTAGCAACTGAGATTATCGGTAACTGATGAGCGTGGACTATCAGGATAATCAACTGAGTTGTTTTCCCACTGAGAAGATGTAGTACCGGACAAAAAAGAATAGCCGGGTATGTTTTCGGAGTAAATATATTGGGGAAGTGAATATTGAGGTTGATTCTGAAGATTGAGAACTTTTGAAGCTGTTTCAGGAGATACCTGTTGTTGCAAGAGAAGCTCAGGTTGCGGGAAAAGAAGTGGAGTCATAGGAATGTTTGAATGCTGTTGTAAAAGTTGTGACTTTTTCTCTTCAAGTTTTATCTGGATTGATTTGGCTTTTTTGACCTTGGAAACGTTTCGCATTTTGCTAATTTTTAAATCATTTCTGTCGGCAAACCTCTGCATCATTCCAACACTAATGTGAGGAATAGGGGTATGGGGGCCATAAATCACCGGCCACAGTTTAACGGCCAAGCGTTGAAGAAGCGGAAAAGTTAACTGAGTACCAGATTTTTTCATCTCAATGGCAGCCATATACAAAGGTGTGTCAAGCTCAAAATACTTGGAAGAGGTCTTTCGCTGTCTAGAGGGATTGCGGACAACCACAGAGCTTTTTCCAATTTCACTGTGATGGTATTCATCTGGTGTAAAAGATTTTGAAAGAATTTCAGAAATAGTTGATTGGGTAATCTTTTTATTGTAAGTTTTTAGAAACCAAAGCCGACACTGATGTTGCGTTGCTTCGGGATGCTGTTGTTTATAGACTCGAACTGAGTCTTTTTCTTGGAAAGTTAGGGCTTGACGAGAGCTGGTCATCTTGGAAGTTGCAGTATTGAATGTAAAAAGAACTATGTGAAAAGGCTGATAATGTAAATTGTCGTGATGAGAAGAATATGAAAAAAAAATGGTTATTAAATCACGAACTTGGAAAGGTTTATATATTTTCTAGCTACTGGTCATTAAAATTTAAGACTAAATATTTCTATTCTTTTTTTTAAAAAATAGTTTGACAACCATTCCTGTTTGAGAATGCAATAACTAGTTATGACATCGGGGCTTTTGACTAAACCTGCTGTACTTGAGCAAAGTAGAAACTAGCTATTGGCAGTTAGTACTTCTCGTCTGGGCTAACACCTATATACACTGTAATCACTGGAACTTGAATTGAATAGGTAGAGTCTATGCCACTTTGAGTATATTTTTGAGTAAGATTTATAGGCAAAAATCTTTTATTTTCTTATTATTAAACATGATTTCCAGCTTTGTTTCTTTTCTTTTACTTTTTTTCGAGAAAAAGCTTAAATGAGTGTGGGTGGAATAAAAAGAAAATTTAGTTTGGACGTTTAAAATAGCATGTTGTTCCCCAAAAGACAAAGTTGAAAAAACTCAAAACTTTTCTTTTTTTTTCTTTTTTTTTGTTATCACAATTTATATACAATATCCACTTTTAGATGAACACCAACAAATTTTTTCAATGTTTTTATAGAATTGGTATTTCAAAATACATCAAGAAGCAAGGCAAGCGTCCAACAATAGATTCAAATAAAACTCTATAACATTAACACGAGGCGGTCCGAGAAACACATCGACAACTCGAATCTCACCTGGAACAGAAACAAAAAGGTGCGGGAAAATGGCGGAAGTGAATATATAATATAGATTCTTCAGTAAATAATGATGGCTGACGAATAGGTTTGTATAGGAAGTAAGGATCGTTAGTTTTTTTTGTACATATATAGCCATACAAAATTTCAGGAAGAGGGTGGAATACAAAAAATTAGTAGCCAGATGAAGTGATCAACTGCCAGGCTCTGAGCTATTACGGCGATACCCAAGCCATCGTAAGTTATTTTTATTTTTTTACATTGTAGCTTCCGCCGTACACCTTAAGCTTAGTTTTGTGATAGAATAGGACTGATAGTAATGTCATTCAGAAAAAGAATAAATGTGTATGTAACTCTATTGTTAAATCGGAGATTAAACCCCACACTTTTTTTTTTAATGACAGCCTGCAATATCAATATAGTGGGCGTCATGTAACCCAGCTTTTTTTTTTCTTTAAGCACGTGAGTTACTTCGAGAAAAAACTTGGCAAACTAAAGCTTCAAAGTAACCGAAAGATACACATGTGTATTTTGAAAGACTGGCTAAATTCCACTAGCATTGGACTCATTCAAAGGAATTGAAATAACAAAAAAGGAACCAGAGCTTAGACAAACAAAATATAGATTGACTGTTTTAATGAATAATTCAAGTTTTCAAATCGGAAAACTGGGTTGTTCAAAATATGTTCTTAAACCTACGTTTACAAAAGTGATATTACATATCCACTATAAGACAATCTTTAGTGAATTAAAAATATAATGGTTTTAGGTGATGCTGGTTTTCTGCAACTGCAAAAGATTTAGAGATTCTGCATCTTCTAGTGAAATAGTATTTTACTTTTACATACACAGTTTTAATTACATAACTTCTAAAAGTTTGATTCATCTAAATCTGAAGTCATAGATACTGTATTTTTAAGCAAAAGTTCACGTAACAGTGAGTTTTTGGTTTTTTATTGACATCAATATACAATAATCTAGTAGAAATTTAAATCGAGTCTAAGGCTACTTGAACTTACATGGTAACATTTTCTTAGACACTCGGCTCCCAACCTTAATACAGAAACATTTATTCCTTTTAAGTACGTTTTTGGAAATCAATGCCAAGTTTTTATTCAATTTTTTTATTCAATTTTTTTTCCAATATTTAGGTTATAAGATCAATCAAGTTGTTGGAGAATAATTTCATTTGTTTTATACGCTTTAAAACGTAACGTGATACTTAAATTTTGAAAGCCAAAGTCAAGCATAGAATTCTTATATATATTTTTTGAAGCCATTGTCAAGCTAATGGCAACTGCGGGCCTAAATACTAATTTCTTACCGACTTGTTTAACCCGCATATTTAGTAAATTCAGCGGTGCAAGTTTATTAACACACGTTGACATCTCTATTTTACCGATTTTATTAAGCTACATGTTTTTTATTTACACGCCTTCTGTTGTTGTGTTTGTTGCTATGTGATTTGAAAAGAGACTGATATCTACTTATCTGTCTATTGAAGCTTAAATTATTT
The DNA here is from genome assembly GCA_030558065.1 of Geotrichum phurueaensis. Lineage (NCBI taxonomy): Eukaryota > Fungi > Ascomycota > Dipodascomycetes > Dipodascales > Dipodascaceae > Geotrichum > Geotrichum phurueaensis. The sequence goes on along the minus strand of JAJMRT010000036.1, from coordinate 63,632 downwards.
AGGTTTCTGGTTGCAACCATATGTTTTATTTCAATTTGTGTTAATATCTACAAAACCAGCATGATTGCATATGATGATTTTTTTTTAGACAGAAGTTGTCCTTTTGTTGTGTTATGTCAGGGTGTGAAAATTTCTCAACTAGCCAGATTCATATAATATCTAGTTCTTATCCGACATATTGGGATATGAGATGGTACGCATTGGTAAATCTTTGGTGCTAGCTGTTTGTAACATGACATAATCAAACCATCTTAAGATTGTGTATACAATAAAAGACATATTACGTTATCACGAGTAAAAATTGATAAAATGTATAAAGAAGCATACCTTTACTGTAAAAGTTAATAGAAATAATAGAAAAAAACACTTCTAGATGCGGAGATATTAAGATTTTGCGGGTTAAGATACAAGGCTTATAGTGCATTATAATAAGGAAGGATATGTTGATCTGAAGTTATCTTACAAAGACAATGCACCAAAAGTAGATTTTTCAAACGCTTGAAAATCTAATATAGCAATAGTCTGCTTTTACCAATGCTACTCTGAACGATAACGAAAATTTGGGCATTAAATATTTTTCAAAGTATGAAGCTAGAAGCTCAAGGATAGCTTATCCTAAAACAAAAATCACTTAGCTTGGCTAACTGGCTTGAGTGTGTCATCACAACTTAAGATTACTATGCCACTATAAATTGCTTGAAGTTGAATGCTAGATCATAGCTTGGCTAAGAGGGTTGTCAATTACTAAAAAAAATTGGCATCTTTTTTTTTTAGCTACTTTTACTGACCATTAGATTCTAGACAGTACAAAACAATATATAACACATAATAGATTCACCCATAGATATAAGTGAGTTCCAACTGGTTTTGCATGTTCGATTAAATTTTTAAAAGAAACTAAGTCATTACTTTTCTCTTATCCTTATTTATCTCTAAAATTATTATTTCGTAAGCTTTGGAAATATAATTCTGTAGACTACTTACTTAAACTTTGTTTGGCAAGCATTGGCACAAATTTAGTTTCCAAAAAAATTATTATTGTAAAGGGCTCGGGCCACCTCTTCCTATCTTGTTTTTGGACCCTGTATTTTGAGATAAATAATGGTAAACTGAGATTCAGGTTACCAGTTTATATAATGATGTAACTAAAATTTGTTTATAGCCAAAGTCTAGTTAGAAGTTTTGCAACTTTTCTATCGACAATGTTTTAAATGAAATCGTTTAAGCTCATTACTGAGCACATGTGTTAATATTAAGTCTTGGAGTTGTGAGGGAAAAACGGAAGAAAAAAGAAGTTGAGCAATGGAAATTAATACTGGGAGTAAATTGCTTTTTAAGCCAAGTTTTTATTTTTGGGATCAGTTCTTACCCGACAACCGTTGGTAAAAAAAAAAAAAAAAAAAAAAAAAAAAAAAAAAAAAAAAAAAAAAAAAAAAAAAAACTAACATCTCATACTTCTATATTGGCTTTTTGCTACTAAACCAAAAAAAAAAAACCTGTGTAGTATTAGCCTGTCCAGCTTTTTTCAATCTGTCAGGGTTTGCAATACTCGATGAACACCCCAGACAAGAACTTGGTTTCTATCAACCGCTTGAAACAAGCTTCATAATCATTTGTAAATAATCCAAGCATCAAGGTAAGCCAACTACATGAATTTCAATCTCTCACTTGATTGAGGGTATTTAGAATATTTGTTTCGGACAACGCATTGTTTTGTTAAATTACCTCACACAGATTTACGGGGTTTACTTCATGTTTTTTTTTTTTTTTGATTTATATTTTTTGATTAAAAAGCACCGCGGGTGGCTATAAATTTGAAGTTTTATCTCATTCTGTCAAGCCAGTATCTTTAGCTAGATTTTTGTATCAAACTTTATACAAAGCAAACGCTAAACCAAATCTGGGAAAAACATGAACCTTAAACTTGTCGGCAAGCCCTGCTAGCGTCTACTGCCCCTGTATACATAAGTATAAAAATTGTTAAATAATTAAATGATTAAATAATTTACAGGTATCAAATCTTGACCATAAATCTTTGTAATGAGAAAATATTACATAGAAGCTAGTAATTTGCCATAAGTGTGTGATCTGAATCTTGTAAAGTAAACAGGCGGGTCAACAGCTTCGATTTTACAGCCCAGTTTCCCATATTTTCATAAATGATATATCTTCAACAATAAATTTCCCAATTTTTTTGAAAGCATAGAATCATAATTATTGACAATTATGGTACAGATTCTTAAAATCCAAGTTACAGCTTTAGAGATCAGCTATGTACGCGGGCCATAATAAGAAGGTTGTGCAGTCAATCCTTACCGACAGTTTATATCGACTTGGTATAAGACCATAATCAAGAATTTGAGTTTTTCTTTGGTACTTGCTTAATTAAAGTTGATTCATTTCTTTGACAGAAACCATATGTCGGGGTCTTAGAATTAAAAATGCTGTTGAGGGCATTAGTAGTTTGGCTCAGCTGCGCCAATTACCCAATTTGTTTAGCGTTAGGTAGAACCCTTTTGTACTGGATATTTTATTACTTCAGATTTTTTTGATTTTTTTATACGTGGTACCAAACTAGTTTAGTGTATTGTGCGAGTTTCTCACCCCATTTTTCTTCCATTTTAAAAGTAAAAGAAACAAATTACATACTGGGTACTAAATCATTATACTTGTATGCTACCGTAGACACAGCTAACATTTTTATGGCCTTGAAACACATCAAGACATACTACTATTTATGTTGAGGCGGATCTTATCATTAAGAAAGTATTCAAGCAATGAATGAAACTGTACTATCAGCAGTTTCTTTTAAATTCTAAATAGCAATGCCAAAAAATATCTTGATTTTCTTTGATTTTCGATTTGGGCATTTTGGGTGATGTTGCCTCATATCTTAAAACAAAGAATAAAATCATTTCTGATAGTTGAAACTTGGTTCTCATTTCTTGAAGCCATAATACAATAATATTAGATTCACTGAATAGTATGGATTACATCACCTGCTGTATCATAGATTTTTTTTTTCTTTTGAATACAACTGTTACTAAATTTTGTTAATAGTAAAATCATCTGCAACCAACATGCAGTTTGATGTTTTTATGCAACTTCAAGTTTTATATAACTTGAACTTCTAACTACTGGTTATAAAGAATAAATAAAACGAGTAGTGATTGTTTTTGAAGAAACTGCTCAAAAAGTCTACGAGCAACCCAGCTTAACCTTCACTATGTTTATCATTTTAAGCTTACTGTTACTTGTGACAATTTTGAATCTACGCAATCTTTTCTCATTTTTATGTATGAAAGAAAGCCAAAAAGATTCACTAAGTCGTCCTATTTCTTGCTTTAAATTGCAAATTTTTGAAGTGATTTTTTTTTATTTTTCAGTTTTATCGTATCGAATTGCAATAAAAATGTTAGGTTCTCTTTAAATCGTTGACTTGGAGGTATGTATTATGTTTTCTAACTTGAAACTTATTTACTTTTATTACAATTTCACAACTAAAATATTGCGCTACTAAATCTCAAAGCTCGAGCAAAATATGGAAAAGATTTTGTTACCATTTCCGTAAACGTTTCATATGGAAAATAAATACGTTATTCAAATGACCTCTGATTTAAAGTTTCAAGCTCAAAAAAAAGATTCGAAAATTCTTCTATTTCTTTTCCTTAAAACTATTTTTTTATTTATATCCTTACTAAAATGGCCGTTTGAAAAAACCAAATTGCGACAGACTTGTCAGTAACTCAGTATGAATTATTAGTTCAAAAAAAAACCTCATTAAACATTAAAGAATCATTGGAGCCATATAGCTAAAAATCTGTTTTAGAGATAGATATTTTGGCCAGTATTTGATATAATTGTTTTCAATTTAATCTTATATAAAGTTAAAAGTCACATTTTTTTCTCGCATTGCAGTTTTGAATGGAATAAAAAAAAAAAAAAAAAAAAAAAAAAAGTGGAAATTAAAAGGCATAGTATTAATAAACTTGACCAAAAATATTAAAAGTTTTGTACATTTATAACTCTTCTGACGTATTTAGTATTCAAGATTTGCCTTTTTTCATTTTTCTTTCTAATCAAGTCATGATGCCAAATCTATTTCTCTGTTCATGGAACTTTTTATGCAGATATTAATGAATAAAAGATTTAAAAAATAAATAGTGCTATTAGGTTTTAAAAGCCTCAAGTTTTGTCTTGTTAACGTTTTTTAACGGGTCTTTGCAGAGCAGTTGTTCCGGCGGACTCTCATGAAGCTACTTACAAAAGTTTAGTACACTGTAAAATCATCTTACTCAAGCACTCACGTAAGGACTCAACCGTTTTAAGTGCTATTGAGACTTACTTTTTTTTGAAAAAAAAAAAAGAAATTAATCAGTATTTTAAGCCTAATTGATAACAGCATTTATGTTTGGCTAAGTTGTGTAGTAGGTTTAGTGTAAACCAAAAGGCTCTTGTACAATCATCACAAGCTACATAGTTTGTGAAACCATTAATAAGTGAAAAGTGAATCCCGACGGCTTTTGAAATTTATTTAAAAAAAAAAAACCTGCACATATTTTAAAAGGTTTTGACATTTGATTATTCATCTTTTTCCACAGAAAGATACATACATAACGTCAGAGTTCTTTTTTGAATTTTTATATTAGCCTTGAATAAGGTCATATAAGGGTTTGCAATTTTTCACGGCTAAGTCCGTATGATGTCATTAAAACTTTATTGTGTGGAGAAAGTTTCAACAATTTGGTTTTTTTCGTGTTCGGATACGCATACTAAAAAAATGTTTATATAATAAAGAAACCCATGGCGCATGTAATTGTTTTCAGCTAGATTCTCGGTAAGACTTGTGTGGGCGGGTTTACTACCCGCTAGATTTTTAATGTACATTGAGCTCAGTTGTTTGGAGGAAAGATTTTTCTTCAAAAGAAAGGGCTTTTGGATCAGACTGAACAATGCAATTTTTGAAAACTCTTGGAGTTGTAATTTTTTATACCATCTACTGCTCGGTCTGCAATAGATTCCGGACAGCTTTTCCGACAGTTTTTTTTATTATTATTATTATTTTCTTTTTTTTTTTTATCATATCTACAAATATTGGAGTTAGACCTTGGCAGAACATCCAAATACTGTCATGAATTAAAATAAAAGAAAAAGCACTTTGAGCCATGCAGGAAGCTTAAATTTTCTATACGGTATTACATGTGTCTAAAAAAGTGCAGAATATTTCTATTTAGCTTACGGTAAATTTGTTTTTTTCGAGGCTAAAAAAAATATTTACCAGGTTTTCCTGTTGAATATCAACATAAGCTTGGTTTTTAACTATTTAAATGGGTCAAGTAGGAAATTTTTATGTCTTGTTTTGGATAGTTTTTTTTCCAAAGATACAACTTTTTGTTGATCATGTGTATCTAAGGCGCGCAAGAACGGATTTTCTCTTGTTAATAACTCTAAGATTAGCTCTCTGCTGATTATCAGGTATTTATTTTTGGTTTTTTTTTTTTTTTGAAAGGAGGTGTAAAACGGTCCCATATTCTTTTAAAAGTATTCATATATTTATCAATGTAATATAGACTTGATCTTTGAGCCAAAACTTTTTTCAAATCCTAATGGGGGCCACGGTTTGAATTGTAAACTTCTTTGTGAATGCTATACTGAAAGCTACATTCTGAAGTTTGTGTTTGGATGATATAAGCTATACATGTACAATCAATTATCAAAAAGAATCTACTCAGTTAAATGAAATGTTAGGCCACCTCGCCGCACGTTGATCGCTGGTTATTTACTTTATTGAAGCAGTTTGTTGAAAATGTGCTGCTTTTTACTCTCTAGTATTGGTTTACCAAGTGTTTTGCATTTTATATTTTTCGTAAGAAATGGGGATGTACATGGAGGAACTGCTTCTTTGAAATTTCATGACATCTTATACGCGATAAAAGCACTAGTTTATTTGTCTCAATAAGATAAATTTTAAAATTAAATATCTTTTTTAGCTGTGTTTAAATGTCTCATGTGTAATTATACGCGGAAAAGACACTAAGTCTCCCATGTGGAGGAAGTTCGGTAAGCTGTTCTCAAATAAACTAGAGATATCTGAAACACATCTATTGTGGTCATTGCTTTCTGAAAGTCCTA
>JAJMRT010000036.1:0-52500 GCA_030558065.1 Geotrichum phurueaensis | reverse complement strand
TGGTTCTGGTGGTCTCAGTATCGGTCAGGCTGGTGAGTTTGACTACTCTGGTTCCCAGGCTATCAAGGCTCTTAAGGAGGAAGGTATCTACACCATTCTCATTAATCCCAACATTGCCACTATTCAGACTTCCAAGGGTCTTGCTGATAAGGTTTACTTCCTTCCTGTCAACCCTGAGTTTGTTCGCAAGGTCATTAAGCATGAGCGTCCTGATGCCATCTACTGTACTTTTGGTGGTCAGACCGCTCTCAACGTTGGTATCCAGCTTAAGGATGAGTTTGAATCTCTTGGTGTTAAGGTTCTTGGTACTCCCATTGAGACTATTATCACTACTGAGGACAGAGAGCTTTTCGCCCGTTCCATGGAGGAAATCGGTGAGAAGTGTGCAAAGTCTGCCACTGCTTGTTCCGTTGAAGAGGCTCTTGAGGCTGTTAAGGACATTGGCTTCCCTGTTATTGTTCGTGCTGCCTACGCTCTTGGTGGTCTTGGTTCTGGTTTTGCTGAAGATGAGAGTCAGCTTATTGCTCTTTGTAACAAAGCTTTTGCCACTTCTCCCCAGGTTCTTGTTGAGCGCTCCATGAAGGGCTGGAAGGAAATTGAATACGAAGTTGTCCGTGATGCTTTCGATAACTGTATCACTGTTTGTAACATGGAGAACTTTGACCCTCTTGGTATCCACACTGGTGACTCTATTGTTGTTGCTCCTTCTCAGACTCTTTCTGATGAAGACTACAACATGCTGAGAACTACTGCTGTCAATGTCATTCGTCACCTTGGTGTTGTTGGTGAGTGTAACATTCAGTACGCTCTTAACCCCTTCTCCAAGGAGTACTGCATTATTGAGGTTAACGCTCGTCTGTCACGTTCCTCTGCTCTTGCTTCTAAGGCCACTGGTTACCCTCTTGCCTTTATTGCTGCCAAGCTTGGTCTTAACATCCGTCTTGACGAAATCAAGAACTCCGTTACCAAGTCTACTTGCTCTTGTTTTGAGCCCTCTCTTGATTACGTTGTTGTCAAGATCCCCAGATGGGATTTGAAGAAGTTTACTCGTGTTAGTACTTTGCTTTCTTCCAGTATGAAGTCTATTGGTGAAGTCATGAGTATTGGCAGAACTTTTGAAGAGGCCATCCAGAAGGCTATCCGTTCCACTGACTACCACAACCTTGGTTTTAATGCTACTGAGGCTCTTATGTCTATTGACATTGACACTGAGCTTCAGACTCCCTCTGACCAGCGTCTGTTTGCCATTGCCAACGCTCTTGACAGCGGCTACTCTGTTGATAAAATCTGGAGCATGACCAAGATTGACAAGTGGTTCTTAAACAAGCTTAGCAGTCTTGTTGGGTTTGCTAAGACTCTTTCTAAGTTCTCTGCTACCTCTTTGCCTATCAACCTGATCCGTGAAGCCAAGCAGCTCGGCTTTGAGGATAGACAGATTGCCAAGTTTGTTGGCTCCAACGAACTTGCCATTAGAAGAATTAGAACTGAGGCCGGTGTCACTCCTTTTGTCAAGCAGATTGATACTGTCGCAGCTGAGTTCCCCGCCTTTACCAACTACCTCTACCTTACCTACAACGCTGACAGCCACGATGTCACTTTTGATGATCATGGTGTTATGGTCCTTGGTTCTGGTGTTTACAGAATTGGTTCTTCCGTTGAGTTCGATTGGTGTGCTGTCCGTGCTGTCCGTACTCTCCGTGAGCAGGGTACCAAGACCATCATGCTCAACTACAACCCTGAGACCGTCTCCACCGATTACGACGAGGCCGACCGTCTCTACTTTGAGGTTATCAACCTTGAACGTGTTCTTGATATTTATGAGCTTGAGGCCTCTTCTGGTGTCGTCATCTCCATGGGTGGTCAGACCTCCAACAACATTGCCCTGCCTCTTCACAGACAAAATGTCAAGATTCTTGGTACTTCTCCCGAGATGATTGATGGTGCTGAGAACAGATACAAGTTCTCTCGTATGCTTGATACCATTGGTGTTGATCAGCCTGCCTGGAAAGAGCTCACCTCTTTTGAGGAAGCTGAGGCTTTTGCTGAAAAGGTTTCTTACCCTGTTTTGGTCAGACCTTCTTACGTTTTGTCTGGTGCTGCTATGAACACCGTCTACTCCAAGGATGACCTGAGGAGCTACCTCCAGCAAGCCGTCGAGGTTTCTCGTGAATACCCTGTTGTCATCACCAAGTACATTGAGAACGCTAAGGAGATTGAGATGGATGCTGTTGCTAAGGACGGTAAGCTTGTCATGCACGTTGTTTCCGAGCACGTTGAGAACGCTGGTGTTCACTCTGGTGATGCTACCCTTATTGTTCCTCCTCAAGACTTGGACCCTGAGACCGTCAAGCGCATTGTGGTTGCCACCGCTAAGATTGGTAACGCTCTTAACGTTACTGGTCCTTTCAACATTCAGTTCATTGCCAAGAACAACGATATTAAGGTTATTGAGTGTAACGTTCGTGCCTCTCGTTCTTTCCCCTTCGTTTCCAAGGTTCTTGGTGTTGACTTGATTGAGATGGCCACCAAGGCTATCTGCGGATTTGATGTTGAGCCTTACCCTCTCAAGAAGATCCCTGAAGACTACGTTGCTATCAAGGTTCCTCAGTTCTCTTTCTCCCGTCTTTCTGGTGCTGATCCCATTCTTGGTGTTGAGATGGCTTCTACTGGTGAGGTTGCTACTTTTGGCCACAACAAGTACGAGGCTTACCTCAAGTCTCTTATTGCCACTGGTTTCACTCTTCCCAAGAAGAACATTCTGCTTTCTGTTGGTTCTTTCAAGGAGAAGCAGGAGCTTTTGCCTTCTGTCAAGAAGCTCCATGAGCTTGGCTACAAGCTCTTTGCTACCGCTGGTACTGCTGATTTCATCCAGGAGCATGGTGTCCCTGTTCAATACCTTGAGGTCCTTCCTGAGGGTGAAGACGAGAAGTCTGAGTACTCTCTGTCTCAGCATCTTGCCAACAACCTGATTGATCTGTACATCAACTTGCCTTCTAGCAACAGATTCAGAAGACCTGCTAACTACATGAGTAAGGGTTACAGAACCAGAAGAATGGCTGTTGATTACGCTGTTCCTTTGGTCACCAATGTCAAGTGCGCTAAGCTCCTTGTCGAGGCTCTTGCCCTGAACATTACTTTGGACATCTCCTCCATTGATGCTCAAACTAGCCACACCACTGTCACTCTTCCTGGTTTGATCAACATTTCTACTTTTGTTCCTAACTTGATCACTCCCAACTCTTCTGACTTTGCTGAGGTTACCAAGCTTGCTTTGGCTTCTGGTTTCACCATCAACCGAATTTTGCCCTCTGGTGTTGATGGCCAGATTACCAATGCCCGCGATCTTGCTGTTGCTCAGGAAAATGCCAAGGGTCATGCTTACACTGACTTTAACTTTTCCATCTCTGCTACTGACTCGAACGCTGCTCAGCTTCACCATGTTACTGGCAATGTTGGCTCTCTTTTGATTCCCTTCAACCAGCTTTCCAACAATGTCAGCAAGGTTGCTACTGTTACTTCTCATTTCAGTGTCTGGCCCACTTACAAGCCTATTGTCACTGATGCCAAGGGAACTGATCTTGCTTCTATCTTGTTGCTTGCTAGCCTTCACAACAGACCCATCCACATCACCAACGTCACCAGCAAGGAGGATATCGATATTGTTGCTCTTTCCAAGGAGAAGGGCTTGAACGTTTCTTGTGACGTTTCTGTCTACGCTCTTTTCTTTTCTCGTGAGGAGTTCCCCAAGTGTGCTTTCCTTCCTTCTAAGTCTGACATTGCCGCTCTTTGGGAGAACTTGGAGACCATTGACATTTTCAGTGTTGGTTCTTTGCCCGCTCTGATGGCTCATGCTCTTGGTGAGACTAACCTTGTTGGTGCTGGTACCACTGATTCTATTCCTCTGTTGTTGTCTGCTATCCGTGATGGCCGTCTCACTATCGAGCAGTTCGCCGACCGTCTCTACCACAACCCCAAGAGAATCTTTGAGTTGCACGACCAGGCTGACACTTCTGTTGAGATCAACTTGGACATTGCTGTTTCTAAGAACTCTAGAGTTTGGTCTCCTGCTTCTAGTAACCAGCTTTGTGGTTCTATTGAGAGAGTCACTTTGAACGGCCGTACTCTCAGTCTCAACGGCAAGCTCACCAGCAGCGAGAGCTTTGGTCACGATGTTTCCTCGCTTTTGATTCCTCGCACCGCTTCTATTGCTGCTGGCACTAGCAACGCTTCTGGCCCTCTTGATGCTTCTCCTGCCTCTCCCTCTGTTACTCGCAAGTCGGCTCGCTTGTCCTTCTCTACTCCCTTGGCTCAGGGTCGTGCTTCTCCTCGCATTACCCGTGACTCGGTTGTTGAGGACGAGTCCCCTGTTGTTTCTAGAGCTGATGAGATTACGCTTGCTCGTGAGCCTGCTCCTCCCACTGCTCTTGCTGAGCTTTTGAAGAACAACCCCTTCTTGCGCCGTAACGTCACCTCTGTTGGCCAATTCTCTAGAACTGATCTTCACCATCTGTTCACCTTGGCCCAGGAGATGCGTCTTGCGGTTGAGAGAGTTGGTGTTTTGAACTTGCTTAAGGGCCGTGTCCTTGCTACTCTGTTCTACGAGCCCTCTACCAGAACCCACAGCTCTTTTGATGCTGCTATGCAGCGTCTTGGTGGCCGCGTTATTAACGTTCCTACCGAGTCCTCTTCTGTTAAGAAGGGTGAGACTCTCCAGGACACTGTTAGAACTCTTGCTTGTTACGCTGACGCCATTGTCCTGAGACACCCCTCTGAGGACAGTGCTGCTATTGCTGCCAAGTACTCTCCTGTCCCCGTGATTAACGGTGGTAACGGTGCGCTCGAGCACCCCACTCAGGCCTTCCTTGACCTTTTCACCATCAGAGAGGAGTTTGGTACTGTCAAGGGCCTTACCATCACTTTTGTTGGTGACCTTAAGCACGGCCGTCCTGTCCACTCGCTCTGCAAGTTGCTCCAATACTACGATGTCAAGGTCCAGCTTGTTAGCCCCGCTGAGCTCAGCCTGCCCGCCGATATTAAGGCCCAGCTTAAGGAGAAGGGTATCTTGAGTGTTGAGAGTGAGACTCTTACTGACGAGATTATTGCTTCTTCTGATGTTATCTACAGCACCAGAATCCAAAAGGAGCGTTTTGCCAACCTTGCTGACTTTGACCGTTTTAAGGATACCTACATTATTGATGCTAGAGTCCTGAGAATTGCCAAGCGTCACATGTGCATCATGCATCCTTTGCCCAGAAACAATGAGATTAGCGAGGAGGTTGACTTTGATCAGCGCGCTGCTTACTTTAGACAGATGAGATACGGCATGTTTGTTCGTATGGCTCTGTTGGCTCTCGTTATTGGTGCTGAGCTTTAGATTTGATTAGTTTTTTTTTTTTTCTCTTTTATTTATTTTGTTTTGTACATTTGAATCTATAATAAATCTTTAGACGTTTTCGTTTTTTTTTTTTTTTCTGGCTTGTTTGTAACTGTAAATTTTAAATATGTTTAATATTAATTATATTAACAAAAAAAAAAAAAAATACATTATATTCATTTACATCATTTCCTTGGGTCGTCTTTTTATCGACCCGACATCATTAGAACTTTTAGAGAATTTTTGCAGGTTTTGGGCGCTAGAAGCATTTTTTTTCATTATGCCGTGAACGGACTCATCGTAAGGATGTCGCTTGAGCAGGTCGTAGAGGTGTTTTGGCAGGAGTGCCACAAACGAAATACCAAGTTTAATAATCTCCTTTGCGCGCAGCGGGGGGAAGGAGCGGAGCAACGAGATGGGTGATTTACTCTCAAGTAATTGCCCACGTATCAAGTTGAGTTGGGCAATAACAAAAAGGATATTGAGGTGAGGTCCATAGGCAAAGAGAAAGTCCCAGAGTACAAGCACCTCAGCCAGCGGCGGCGTGCAGGCGGAAAAGGTGAGGACAGAGGCAAACGCGTATAGTTCGGCAGAAAGATATTTTTTCCGTAGCGAATCAAATAATACCGGGTCAATGATTTCAAGGCACGCGTCCACAAGCATAAGCCCGGTGTGCACGCCCTCAAGCGTTGGTCGAATATACAGTGGGCAGTCGCGTGAAAGGAATGTTTCAAACAGCGCAAACGCCTGCGGCTCGGTCTTGCAAATGTAAAGAAACGGTGCCACTATCACATTCATTCCCTGGACATAGAGAAAGTCTTGATTTAAAAAGGAAGGGTTGTGGCTGCTACTGCTGCTGGTAATGCTACTGCTAAAGTTGTTGAGGTTGGTGGACATGCGGCGGTCAGCCTCTTCGACGGCGAGTTGGTTAGTGTGATGCGTTATTAACTGCTTCCAGGCAAAACTGTTGAGTACGCGAATAAGAGCGTTTTCGCTAACCCGTTGCTGAAATTTGGAGTCGGTCGTGAGGGTGCGAAATGTGTCGTTGCGAATCTTGGTGTAAACGGCACATGGTCCCTTATTGACGAGTTCAATGTACTCTGACGACGACTGCGGTGGTGCGCGTAGAAGTACAGACCAGACGTACGGACGGTATGGACACATGCCCTAGAAGTGAAACCGAGACTGTTAGCATTTCATTGAAATGAGCCCCGAGGAAGCAATTTTAAAGCGATTAAGAGTTTTTTTAAAAAAAAAAAAAAAATAGTAGAAATCAAACAAAACAAAAATAATATAAAAGCTGCTACTTACATCTTCGGAATCCTTGGGCACCTTGAGTCCATCGACTAGAATGTGATACCGGAGCTGCGATAGCGACGACTTGACAATCATTGGCGGCCTCGACAAGATCATTTCAATTGTGTCTTTCTTTCGCGTCCGTTTCAGGCCCTGATTAGAGGCCATCGCCGAGCTGGCCACGCTGCTGATGCTATGTTTCTTCCTGTGCGAGTCTAGTTGTGATGATGAGGGTGGTGGTAGTAGTGGAGGTGACTGTAGCCGCTGCGGCGGCTGTTGTAGTTGCTGCTGTTGATTATTGTCCCCCTGTGAACTGTACATAATTCGTCTAATATTAGATAATGCTAAAACAATAAGTAAAATAAATAAAATAAAAGAGTTGTTCAGTTGAGGATGTGAAGAAGGAAAGAAAAAAAAAATAAACAAAGCGGTTTGTTTTGATTTTTTTTTTTGTTTATTCGGTAATTGCTGGTTTTGTGTTTCTTAAAGTAGAAAATATGCGGCTCTTACCTCCCACTGCATTTTTCTGGGACTTTGCCGAGTCCAAGCAGCTGTCATAACACAAAGACCGATCAATGCCAGTAGAACCGTTTGGAACATTGAGATGTTTATTAAAAAAAAAAAAAAAAACTATATATACTTTGTTCAGAAAAGTGTATGCTGCTATTTCAGCTTCAGCGTGCCCATCTCCACTGGTTGCCGCGGCTGCGTTTGGCTGTAGTAGAGTTTAGCCCGCCAGTACCCAAATCCAAAGTTGGACATGTAGATGATGCCAAAGCCAATAGTGGCCGTCGAGAGCCCTACAACAAGCGAGCGCACAGTGAAGCCCTCAATAAAAGAGTTGATAATTTCGGAAAGCACCTCAGCATGTACCTTGAGTGTGCCCACGGCGATCTCAGGGTCGGCGTCCATGCAGAACTCCCAGCTGTTGCACTGCTCCTCCAGCTGCGGCGCACGCAGATCAGGCCGACATTCGTTGCGCACGTACTCGCGCGAGCAGCGCTCTGCCTCAGCGACGGCTGCCGTAATGTATTTGGCTCGCCGGGAGCTAGTGTCGCCAAGAAATATCTGAAAGATGTTGTAAAGAGAATAGGTTATAAATGATGCAAATACAAAGTTCGAAAGGATCTGAAGATAACTCGAAATTGCGTAGAGGGTGCTGGTTTTGGATTGTTTAATACTAGTTTCTTGTGAGTAATCTTGCCATGGTTGAGGCAATGAAACGGCATAGTGGTGCTGATGGTAGTGGTTATTTGAACTAGGATAAATGGTTTGTAAAGTCGAATCTGGTGGCGCTTGTGAATATGTATTTGATTGAGTCTCACTCGCCGTTGACGTCACTGGGGGTAGCACAGCCACTTGCGTAGAAACCGAAGTGAGTTCAGGTATTTTCTCTTGTGGCTCTGACTGAACTGGCATGGATGACGATTCCAAAACTGGGCTGAGAATAGGGCTAGTCAACTTAGTGGTAGTCTTTGCGAGAGTTTTTTTGCTGGGTGTTGTTGGGCTGGCCGAGAGACCAAGAGCGAGTTCGGCCCCCATTGCAGTTGGTGATAACAAGGCTTCTGTTGTCATCCTCAGTCTTGATTTCCGTGGTGAAGCGGGCAGATGCTCGGCCTCTACTGGCTTTTCTGGCACGACCAATACATCTTTCATTTCGACATCATTAATCACAAGCTCGGGCACAACTTCCGGCCATGGCTGCGAGTTGCTCATTTCAATATCTTTGCCACTCAAACTCAAATCATCAAAAAGCGCCTGCCCCAGTGAATGGAGGCTGAATTTGCTGCTGTCGCGGCGATTGGTGCTGTTCCAGTTGTGATCGTGGGTGTTTGTGTGTATGCTAGACTCGTTAATAGACAAAAGCATGGCGTTGATATCAAACGGATCATTCCGCTGAGAAACCAGCTTCCTGCGAGCGTGTGTGTCACTGGCAGGTTGGGGCCCCAAAGAGAGACTACTAAAGGAGGATTCCATTGCTGGCGGTGTGGCAGTGGTGAGATGTGCTTGAGTCCGTTGAGATTTTGGCAATGCAAAGGACAAAAAGGCAAAGGAAATCAAAGCGTAAACAAAAAAAAAAAAAAAGAGAGAGAAAAACAAAATCTGCTTTGGGAGTTTGGCCACTAATTTTGTTATTATCTCTATTTCGGTCATAAAATCAAGTATTAAATTGAGTATTATTTTTGAGACTGTAGCGCACGTGACAGCAACACAAATAACACATATAACATAGTGTTTACACTACCAAATTTAAGCCAGACCCTGCTCCGTACGGTGCATACTAACAGGAACCTAATACACGCAGCTCAGAGTACGCAGGTCTCGGTACCCTCGATAGCATGACATGGCACGCACCAGTATCTGCTCTTAGCCACTGGCACCCCGCCGCTGCTCTCAGGCTTTATATAGTCGGACCCTGCACGAGGTGCGAGAGTTGAAGGTCAAAGCAGCTAAAGTTTTCCCAATAAGGCTGGCGCCGGAAAAAAAAAAAAAAAAGCAAAGTTGACTGGTTTTAATGCGTTTTGGTTTTTGAACCAGAGCTGATTTTAGTAGCTTCAGCGACCTATTTGGACCTTGAACTAATTGAAGGGCTTGGATGGGCAGCTTGGCCTTCTCTCGCAGGTTGTTGTTCTCCAAGTCTTGTAGCTTCTACCGTACCAGTACCACCTTCTTATACTGAGCTCATCGCGAAGTCAAACCCCCGTTTAGGCGCTCGTTCTAACTCTTTTTTGACGTTACATGGTGCTATTGCTGCCATTGTTAGTATTAGCATTGAGTTTGTTAACAATTCTGGTGAAAGCTGAGTTCACATGGCTGGTTCTCGTTGTTGCCTTTGTAGTGACATATACAGAGTGCTCTTCTTCTCCTCCTTTTCCTAATCTACTTTTTGGTCAACATAGTTTCTTTTATTATATAAGTCGCAACGCTGAGGGGCATAGTGGAGCTGGTAGGCTCATCTCTCTTCTGCTCTAAAATTTGTTCTTTTGTCTACTCATGTATTTTTGCAGTTGTTGGCGATTTTCATGGGGAATTCCAGTTCTCCCATGAAGTTGTGATTGTCGCTCCTCCTCTGCAAATTCTTTCATGTCGCTTCCAGCGGGGTTTTGTCAGGTCTATTTCTGTTTTTGCTTCACTTGATCACGCTGATGAGAGCCATTTCTGATTCTTTGAGGGTATGCAGACAAGGCAAAAAAGAAATTTTTTCTTTCACTTCCCTTCTTGTCAGGCACAAAAAGGGTTTTATATTTCTAATTTTATTTCTTGCTCGCCTTCATTCGAATTAACTGTCTTCTTACAGGTTTTGCTGTTTCAAGATTCCCTCCCCTCCCAGTGAAAACAAAGACTCAGTTCCCGTTAGAAACCTGCTACCAAATCCCGGACTTGATTCTCTACATTGCAGCTCTTCTAATCTACAAGAGCTGCGTTCAGTTTATATTTAGGGGCCGGAGATCCTACTAGTCAGAAGTTTAACTCACTCAAACTCTCTAAAAGAGAATCATCCTCTTAGCCCAGTCAGAGGCCAGACGATCAATCTCTCCTCTATTGTTTTAAGCATTGACATTCTCTAGAGAGCATTTAATTTAAAGATTAATTCAGAAATATAACCCAAATATATAAATTGGTACCTGCGTCCTCTGACCTTTGCCCTTTTTTTTTCCTTTCTTTCCTTCTCCTTCTTTTTGCTCCAACCGTATTTCTAATAATCTTCATTAAATATTTGCAGAGTATAGTAAATTTAGATCTTGCCTCTCTGGATTTCTGCTCTTTTTGTCCTTTTTTTTTTTTTTTTGTATCCACAATGTCTTCTCTTTCTTCTGAAAGAACTCAGGTCTCTGCGTTGCGACCAGAACATGACGCTGGAAATCATCTGGGATCACAGGTTCCGTCCAATTACGCCCCTCCCCACACCAGCGCTGCCAGCCTGCACATTAATACAGAGCTTCAGCAGACAGCTCCGCCCAAAGTTGCTTTTCATTCAACTCCTCTTCATGAGATACCTCGCTCGGTGACAGACAATAGGTTTCTCCCACAGACTAAATGTTTCAAAAACAGTACTTTTGGTTCTTCTTCATTTCCTACAAATACAAATACAAACTATAACAGTCTCGCTGATAACCATGCGCATCCCGCGGCAAATATTATCACAGAGCCGCAGCCAAACCCTCAGCAAGCTCGGAATTTCAACGTCTTGCAAGACGTTTTCCCTCTTGTGTCTGATCACCCCAGCTTTAATAATCCATTTGGCGATGGCACCCGCGCATCATTCTCAGGTATTCCTGGCGGCATGGATCAATCACAAGCCTCACGCAATAAATCAACAGCATCAACGCTTTCGGCTTCGCCCACAATTTGGAACGATAACTCTATGCTAAGCCAAAGGCGCACCTCTTCCTATCAACTGGGCAGCCCGGTCGAAGCGGTTGCAGATAGAAACAACAGACGAGAGTCTGCTTCGCCTCCCTCATCAATCTCTCCCACCCAGCCTGGTTTTGGCAACTCACCGAAACAAGGTGCGGCCAGTCGATTCTTCCCTCTCACCCAACATGATCAATTTCATAATATCCCCAAGCAGGGCTATCCTCAGCAGTCTTACTCTAGTGGCGGGCAGTATTTGCCAGCAATTTCTATTCCTGGGGATCAGTCATTTGCAGGGGTTTCTTCCAATAACACGATGGTTTCTGCAAGCGGGCCTATGATGTCATTTCCACAAGCTAGCCAAGTTTACGGAAACTGTTTTTACGATTGTGGTCAGAATGGCTTTAGTGGCCAGTACTCCCTTTCTATGCGGCAATACCAATACGGGACTGCTCCGTTGAATCCACCCACTGGTCCACGGCTGGCTCCTCAAGCTATAGGGTTTAATTCTTTGACGGGCCCTACAGATAGACGCCATTCCACCGGCACGTCGGTTGTTTTTGGACCACAACAACCTCAGGCCAGACTTGCTAATGTTGCACCGGAGAGGCCATCTGGTAATGCTGTGGGCCGCTCTCTTACTGCCGGTCATAACCTGCGACAGTCTACGTCAATTGGGATTTCTTCCTCTAGAGAGCTATACAGCAAGGTCAAACCTTACTTTATGTCTGATCCCTTTGGAAAAACGGCGTTTTTGAACAGCGCAAAGATTATTTGCAATGTTGATCCACAGAGAGCAGCTGGCTGGATCTCTGTGTCTTCCTCGAAGCTGTATATTGTTTTGTTCAAGAACTTTCGGGCCGAGCTTTTCTACGTGCCGGAAAAGTGCCTGACTGAGTATCACGTCGGTGATTACGTTGTGGTAGATGCCGACCGCGGCCACGACCTGGGCTTGATTATCAAAACAAATGTGACTCTGAAAGAGGCCGGTCTGCTTAAGTGGCGTCAGCAGTTTGAGTCTGACACGGCAATGATGGATTCGCACGATATTTTTGCTACTCCGTACAATGCCAACCTTAGCATCACAACACCTAAGCGAATTATCTCAATGGCGCAGGATAACGAAGTGTTTCAGGTGTTTCACAAGAGAAAGGACGAGATGGCAGCTGTACTTATCTGCAACGAAAAAATTTGTGAGCACAAACTTGACATGACGGTCATGGATTGCGAGTATCAGTGGGACCGTCGCAAGCTGACATTTTTTTACAGCGCCAAGCAGCGTGTTGATTTCCGGCACTTGGTGTCTGATATTTTCAAGGTGTATAAGACGCGAATTTGGATGGAGGCCGTGCATACTGAGTTTCCTGCGTTTACGAGAGATGACTTTATTGGGTATTACACGCCAGTGCCTCCGTTGGGTGACGGCGATTGCACCGGCTCTGAAGGCATTGCGTATGCGCTGGCCACGCCGGAGCAAAGCGACTATGGTTCGTCTGATGCCCGGCGGGTGCCCAGCGGCGTGCCTGTTGGTCCCCGCGCCAGTACTCCGTTGCACCAGCGGAACGCGTCGTTTTAGGGTGAGTGTATAGGAGAAGTTGTACAATTATATATTTGGCCCTTCTTTTTTTATTACTATTGATAGAAGCACTGTGCGAAGACATAAATATACGTTGTACTGTGTTTTCTATATTTCATTGTTGGTTATATTCTTTAATTTATTTTGGTTAATTTATTTTAATTTATTTTGCTAGTTACCGTGGCTTAATGTCCTGCGCTGGGCGCGTCGCGACAGGCGCCTACCGCGACGTCGTCTCGTTGTCTCGTTTTGGCGATTAATTGCTGACATGGCTGACGAATGGGCGACCAACACTTGCATGTTTTTGGTTTCTTTTTTTTTCCAATCCGCGACGCGTCGCGATCTTTTTTTTTTTTTTTTTTTAAGGTGAAACCCTTCTGTTTCTAATATATATATATATATATTTTCTCACTTTCTCTCCTTTTTCTCTTTCTTCTCTTTCTCTTCGCATATACAATTATACGTTAATCTATTCAGCCTATATTCTGATAGCATCTCAGCACGATTCTACCATCTTTTTTTTTTTTTTTCTTTTTGCATCTTCTTTACACACTCTCCCTTTTTTGTTTGCTTTTTGATATTCTTTATTTGCACTAGGAGTACACGATGCTGAAAACACCGAAAACTCCTGCCAACGCGTCGATCTCGCTTGGTACAAACAAAAGTGAGGCTTTAGATGCCGCTGTGCCGACACCACCGCAGTCTGAAACCAAAGCGCCAGTTAGTTCTGACAATGCTGATCAGAAGAGCGCGACGACAACATTGGCACCATTAATAATACTAGAGACGCCATCCAAGACACACAAACCATCGACCGCGTCAAGAAAGCGATCCAACAACATTGTGTTTGTACAGACGCCATCTTCCGCTTCAGCATCTAGTACCACGGGCACGGCGTATACGGGCACCTATAAGTTTGAGATGGTGACGCCCGTGCGCAAGCCTAACGGATCCGGGTTTGCATTTATCTCACACTCGCCAACTACTTTCCCACTGTTGCAACCGGAGATTGATGATTTGCAACTTGCGCGCCGCAAGCGCCGGCGGACGTCGCCAACAGAGCTGCAGATTCTGGAGGACGCCTTCAACCACTGCATGAAGCCCTCGCGCGTGAGCCGCGAGCACATTGCCCGACGCGTCGGGATGAACGAAAAGGCCGTGCAGATCTGGTTTCAGAATCGGCGGCAGGCTTACCGCAAGCAGGAGATTATTAACGGTATTAGTCCTTCGGCTCTGGCGCCGCAGAAGAAGCCCGAAAGGGTTTCTAAGGGTATCGAGTTCGACATGCAGAATCTGTCGCCGGCAGTCGAGCTGATCATGCGGAAACATATTGCAATTGCACCCAAGACGATAACGCAATCTTTAGAGGCTTCTAAAGACGATGGAATGGAGGACAGCACCGCGAATGACAGTGCCACTTCTGCTGCCATGACATCCGAAGAGGAGGAATTACATTCTGCAAACGCGTCGAAACAAGCCTCTCCTGTGCCTCTTGACTCAAGAGACTCTTCTCCTGCTTTTGCTGAATCTGATTATCATTATTCTGGGCCAGCTACTGAGTCTTTGAAATCATCGTCTGCACACAGACAGTCTTCCCTTGCTTCAGTAGAACCCAACCACGCAACAGCTTCCACAGAGACAGAATCAATAGTGCAGACGGAGTTTACAACCCCAATTGCTTTCAACGAGCCCATTTCAGCGGCTGAAGAAAAGACGATACACGATGCACTTTCAAGCCAAACTAGTGCTGAGCCGCAAGCTGCCGTTAAATCTCATTCGGCTAGAGAACGCGTTGGTAGCATTACTACGGCCGAGAATGAACCCCCCTTGCGTGCGCAAAATATTTCAGCTAAGAGTCTTACCCGAATCTATGGCTGCAATACCGGCGCGTCAAAATCATTTTCAAGAGACGCTAAAGATGAACAGCACAAATCGGCATCTTTGACAAGCAATCACAGTTTTAGCAGTGACGATGGCAGCAACCCCGACAACAGCAAACAATTATTGCCGTCGATAAGCACACACACAGGTAGTTTGCATCACCGCACTTTCAAGCTGCCGTCGATAGACATTGCATTCAAGGCCAAGTCCGCGGGATTCACCATCTACAATGACAATAGTGACGATAGTGGTGGGGAGGAAACCACTCCTGTCAAGCAAAATACCCATAGCAAACGCCAGTTAGTAGGTCTGTGGGAGCAGAAAGAGTCACCAGCGGTCCCCTCTCTAGCAAGGTTATCAATGCTGTCAAATGGCCAGGCCCAGATTGTGTTTGAAGGAAACACAGTGTCCAGTGCTATCTCTGGTTTTAGTGATGGCAGCGCCACGCCTATCCCCGCTGCTGCTACGATAACGGCTGCCTCGAGTGTCCACAGCCTAACCGACGATGATACTCAGTCCAAGGCTCCCTCAAGAAGAAAAAGCTTGAATTTCGGGGTGGTCAAATCTACTACTATTAGCGCCACTCCTCCTCCGGGAGCCCAAACCCCCGTGGCCACCTTCAACGACGCGGCGAAAAGTGCAGCATCTTTATTGCGCTCGAGGCTCTCCAAGTCAATTAGCAAAGCGCAACAGTTTCTGGCGTCAGTGGATAGTCCCGCTGCTATTACCAGTCATAACCAGACCAGAGGTGGATCAGGCGCTGCTGCAATGGCGTCATCATCAACGACGCCGCCGGGGTCGCCGAGCAAACGGAAACGCTTGCTTACTGCGGCTAAGCGCAGCCCCCTCTCGCCGCGAAAACTGGGCTTCTTGCCGCAGGCCAAGGTCGGGACGCCCAAGTATGGCGCCATTCCCAGGTTTCACGCCGGCAGCATTGTCAAGGGCAAGCCCGGGCCGCGCAGCCCAGTCAGCAACAGCGTCAGCGCCGCCAAGCCCGTGCACCGCGCTACACGCGACAGCAGCCACCACAACAGCATCCGCGTAGCATCTTTTGCCGCGCTGCCCAAGTCGCGCTCGTTCACGTCGGCGCTGCTCATGCGCCACCAGGCACCACCAAGCCTGCTGGGGCTGGCGCCAGCCACGGCCACGGGCAAATCACTAGCCGCCGCCGCGGCAAAGCGGCAGCAGCACCGCGCGGCAGCAGCCGGGCGCGGGGGGTACCCGCGCTACCAGCCGCGCCAGCCCAGCGACGCGAGCACTAGTAGCTACCAATCCTCATCGGGCTCGTCGGACTCCTCGCCGCCGGCCAAGACCCTTGTCAACAACCAGCGGTTCCAGCTGGCCCTGGCCGAGAAGAACAAGCGCGCCGGCGCCGCTATAAGCCATGGCAGCAGCAGCAGCAGCAGCAGTAGTAGCGGCAGCGGTATTAGCAGCAGCGACGATGACGAAGACGCCGAATTGCAGGCGCTCAAGCACCGGAAATTTCAGCGCCGCCACCACCACCACCACCATCAACAGGTCGATAACAATAGAGAGGCCGAGTGTATCAACAATTTACTTTCTTTGCGATCGGGCGACTGGGCCTAGGGAAAAAAAAAAAATTTATTTATTTATAAAAAAGTTTTGTTTGTTTTTTTTTTTTTTTGATATTTTAATTCAATTTTTTTTTTATTTTTTTTTGTTCTAGTTGTTATCATAAATAACCAGCAGTAGACCCAGACTTTCCAATGTAGAGAGAAAAAAAAAAAATTGAAAGATTGTATAGTCACACACACACACTTGTGACCCGGGGGAGAGCTGATCTCACGGTATATACACTTTTTTTTTTTTTCTTTTTTTGCAAACTGAATAAATCAAAAATGAAGTTATATTCATGACATATTTACACTAAACAAATAAAAAACTAAAAAAAAAAAAAAAAAAAAAAAAAAAAAAAAAAAAAAAAAATTAAAAATTCAGACACAAATATATACATCACCGGAGCCTCTCTGGCTCTATTTACTAGACTGATCCTGCGCGGGGTGGGGAAGGGATGGTGGGGGGGTTTATTAATTTACTCGACAGTGGGAATGGGCAGCTCGGGCTGGAACTGCTCGGCGAGGTAAGTGAGCGCCTCCTGCTCAATGATGACGCGGTGAGCCTTGAGCAGGTCGCGGACTTCAAGCACCTCCTTGGAAATGATTTCAACACGCGGGTGCTTGTCCTTGGTAGCATTGTGCAGGTTCTCTCTAAACTCGTTGACAACAACCAACACGGGGGTGTCGGCAAGGCCGTGCTCGGCAACAAAGAGATCGCCGGCATTGGCGTGGCCAGAGACAAACTCGGCGGGACCGTCAACAACAAAGAGGTTGCCGGACTCGTAAATGTGCGAGAGCGCAGTGCGCATGGCCTTGCTGTAGATCTGGCGCGGCAGGCCCGTAGACCAGTCAAAGGGCGCATGGCGCGCAAACGCGCGACCACCATCATGGCGTGTGGGGGAACCACGGTCACCCATACGAGCGCGACCAGAACCCTTCTGTGGGCGCAGCTTTTTACGTGAGTAGCCCATCTCAGCACGCGAGCGCGTGTTTGAGGAACCGACACGGGCCTGATCGGCTTCAAAAACGACCGCGCGCCAAAGGATATCACGGCGCAGCGGCTGGCCGAGAATAATGCTGCTGACGGGCTGCAGGCGCACGGGCTCAAGCGACGGGAAACTCCGCACCGTGGTCAACTTGTATTGCGGGGGCTGCGCGAGGCGAGACTTGATAATAGCGCTGGCGGGGGCGTTGACAACAGGTGGAGTGTACTTAGACACGGTCGCAAGACCGCGGGCAGCAGTTCTGGGTCCCAACAGGTTGACGAACATGGTGTATATGCTGGGGTTGATGGTGGTAATGGGTTGGTGCGAAACAGGAGAGTAAGGGAAAAAAAAAAAATAAAAAAGAAAAAAAAAATTTTGATGATACAAAAAAATGTGAGTAGAAATTTTGGGAGGTGTTGATTTGCCAGCCTGACTGGGTGGGCATTTTACAATTCGTGGTACGTGTCACGTGAAAGGTTTCAGACCCATATTTACTTAAGGACTATAGGCTACGCACGACCCGAAGCAGGTGTTGAGATAGCTCATCGAGCATCACCGGCGTACAGACGTGGCCGACATTGTCCTGCTGGAAAAGCAGTGGAGATGAATTTTCTCTGTTAATTACGCCCTGGTTCTTGAGCCATGGCAGCGAGAAGCGCGCAGGAACTAGGGGATCTTCGCGTGAATTGATGATCCGAACACTGACCTTATTCTGGTCGACACCGGTGAATACACGGGTGTCAGCAGCGGCGACAATTTTATGAAGAGACTCTGGCCAATACTTTTCAAGGTGGTCAGGTTTTTCCGCAAAAACCTTAGCCTGTAATTCAGGGTAGGAGAGTTTGTAGAGTGGCACGCCTACCGCATTCAAAACGGCGTCGGCCTCAACAGGCTCCAGCCTGCGGACTTGAACAAGTAACCTTTGCAAAAGCAAAAATGTCAAGTATGGTGATCCAATAATCGGTACAGCAGCAATAGCTTTGCCGGCTGCTGCGATCTGCCATGAGACGTGGCCACCCTGTGACACGCCGGAAACAATATTGACAACCTCAGCTGGAGCAACAACGCCCTTTGCCGCTGTACCGCGCAGGTCAATAAGCGGACCCAGGTACGCGGGAAAAAAATCGATAACAAGCTCAACGTCCTGTGCGGTGCCAAGGATACCTGAAACCATGTCCTGTGCATGCGTCAAGTTTCCGCCGGACCAGTCTTCGTTTGCTTCCTCGCTAACTTTGCGCTCACCATGGTTGCGCAGATCAAATGTAACGGCTACTAAAGGTGGTAATGAGCTATCGTGTGCGGTAGTTTTGTAGTAAGTATCAAGCACAAGGTGTGCCATGCGCTCTGTGTAGGTATAGTTGCGTGTGCGGGGATGAACGAGATGCAGCACAATCCAGCGACTGGCCTGAGAGTTAGTTCCGGCTATTGTGGCAGCCTGCTTAACTGCTTGGTCGACGCCGTACACATGGGTGTTGATACCGGCGATCTGAACAACATTGTGGCTTGCGAAAACGGTGTCGGGCTTAAGCGCTATTTCAGCAATTGCAGCAGCCATTGTGTGGGTGGTGTAAGTAATGAATGGTGTAAGTAATGGGTAGATGAAATACTTTGTTGAGTGTTTTTAGTGATCAATTATAGGGCACTGTTACTGTGATTTACGAGTGTACAGATAATTAATATGTCTAAATGGTGTGTGAGCAGAAACAATGACAAATCTGGAAGAAGAAAAAAACGCTTTTGCTCAATTAACACTACCATGGAGTTTGCTCTTTATCATCATTTATTTAACTATTATTATTATTATTATTATTATTATTATTAATAATTGAGTTGGAGATAATGAAAGAAGAGAACAAGTATGGCAATATTTTAGTATATACTTGAATAGGGCAATGTATTAGTATAGACTTAGCAACATATTAGTACAAACCAATTGCTGGGTTAAAACATGAGTCAGGCAATTATCTCTCGTATTGATTGTGTTGTTTGATTTTGATGAAGGGCTAGGGTTTAAAATTACAAATACGTGAATATGTGATACCGCCTGGGTATATATGTGTCCGCTAAGATACCACTGATACTTTACAGCCTTTTTCGCCTTTCCCACTTATAAACCACACCAGGCGGCTAATGATCGAGTCACCAACCTCCTTGATTTGGTACTCTTTGGTTTCTTGTAATAACAATCACCAGCAATTCCTTTATTTTTTATTTATTTATTTTATTCTTCCATTTCAAGTTGAATCTTTGACTTTGATATTTGAAATCTCGGGGAAATATTTTGAGTAATGTATGTGTCTACGTGAGTATCAAGGAAAACCGAGCTCAATGATTTTTAGAAATAAAAAGGCCAAAAAACAAACCCATTGAGTAGGTCTGAGATAGACGAAATTTAACTCTGAAAAAAAAAACAAAAAAAAACAAAAAAAACAAAAAAAACGAAAAAAAACTAAAATGAGTGCAACCCCCCCTTTTTATTTCCCACTTGACACTTTTTTCTTCATCACAACATAAAATTTTATTTTATTTTCCTCTTTCTTTTTCACCTCCGCCACCCTAAAGTATCACCTACAATCACTAATGAACGATATAATCACTATGAACGTCTGAGGATTTTTAAGCAATATTATCAGCGTAGTAACTTGAGAGAAGGAATTCAATCTACTTTTTTTTATTTTATTTTCAATTTGTTTTTCTTTGTGTGAGGGCCTTATTTTATTCTACATGTTTTTTTTTTTTTTTTTACTTTTGGTTTTGCGACCGCTGATTGGTCAGATTGAGTCTTTTGACCGTCATAGACTCTTCTGTGCTCCGAAGGCTGGACAGGTGCAGACGTGTCCAAAAAAAAAAAAACATGGAACGACTTAGCCAAGCCCGATACGGAAGAGACCGGAAGGGCAAAGGACGGACCGTAGCGGAAGATCCGAACTGCAGATGGTCCTAGTAAACGGTCTCATCAACGGTGTTTACGTGTTGTTTGCAAACGCGATTTTATCTTAAAAAATTGCCCTAACCCACGAGACTTTTTTATTTTTTATTTTTCGCATGTGCTTACACACACACAGAATAAGTTTTGTTGTTGTTGTTGTTGTGAGTTTCCAAAAGTTTTTTTTTTTTTTTTTTTTTTCCTTTTTTTTTTTTTTTTTTTTTTTTTTTTTTTTTTTTTTTTTTTTTTTTTTTTTTAATTTTTTTTTTTTTTTTTTTTTTTTTCCCTTTTTTTTTCTTTTTCATATTTAAGGACGCGTCTTTCCTCCCAACTTTTTTTTTTTATTTTAATTTTTATTTTTCTTTTTTCCCTCTCTTCCTTCCTTTTTGTTTCCAACACGCTTTAATCACGCCCACGTCAACACGACACGTTATCTTGCCCCTCGCAACGACCACTGCCTCATTCGACACTTGACTTTTATTTCTACGTCCCAAGTGCCCTGAGAGCTACGCCAATTTCTATTTATTACCCCAGTAATCTTGTGTAGATAAAGTTTTTTTTATTTTTTAATTTTTTTTTTTTTACGCGTGCGAATTACAACTCAATTACGTTTTATTTTTTTTTATTTTTTATTTTTACTTTATTAAATCTATTCATTGTTTTAGTACGTGCTTTTCAATAAAACATCTTTCGCTTTCCGCGTCTAATCAGTTTTATTTCAAGTCATGTCCATCAAAGAGATTGAGCTCGCGACCCCTTCTCATTCAGAATTTTCCAACGAGGCTGAAAGTAACAAAATTGAAATCATGTCAACCCCACAAATCTCGACTCCAGTCGCATCTCCTTCAGCAGAAGACGCGTCAATCTCAAAAGAAAAACAGCCTGAATCAACTACAAACGATGTGGAAATGTCTGATTTGTTTGGCGACGATAACGCGAAACCACCAGTAAATACCGACGCGGCTCAGAATCCACAAACGCCATCAGAACCAGACCAGGAGCCTCAGCCTACGCCGCAAACAGACAAGGAAACAGCGCCAACTGCCCCAGCTGAAAAAGGCGCGTCAGAACCCGAAGCCACTACAACAAAAGCGCCAGAGCCTAACAAGCCATCAGAGTCTGATACAAAACAACCAGAGAGTACAACTGATGCTGTGCCGGTGGCAACCACCGCTCCCTCCACGACTACACAACCTACTACTACTACTACTACTACTACTACTACTACCACCAACAACACAACAACAACAGACACAACCGCGGCTGCGGCTTCAGCGGATTCTACACAACAGCAACCTGACTCACTGAAACGCAGTTCTGAACCCGCTGCTGAATCACCGGCCAAGAAAATCAAAACAGAAACCGCGCTCCCGCCTGCTGACGTGGCCGATTCCGCTGTACTTTCATCACTTATTCCGCCTGGCGACTCGCGTAACCCTCCTCCCGACGCGCCACCAGAGCTGGCAAAACACCAGCTGAAATTTGCCCTGGCGTCCATCAAAGCTGTCAAACGACTAAAAGATGCTGGCCCGTTCCTTGCTCCTGTCGATATTGTCAAACTCAACATCCCCACTTATCTCGATTTCATCAAAACCCCCATGGACCTTGGCACCATGGAATCAAAAATTACCAACAATTTATACAAGTCTGCTACCGAGTTTGTGTCAGACATGGATTTGATTGTATCGAATTGTGAGCTTTTTAACGGCAGAGATTCAGAAATTTCTCAAATGGCGCGCAACATTCGCACTTCGTTCGCCAAGCATGTGCGTAATCTACCTCCGTATGACCAGCCTGCACAGACTGTTTCGAAATCTAAACGTAAAACCGCGTCCAATCCTCCCCGCGCTGCGTCGGCGACACCCAAGCCAGCAACTACGCGCGCGGCCGCACCCAAGCCAGCAGCTGCGGCTGCTCCAGCTGAGACAAAGTCGTTCCAGGCGCCTGGCGTGCCCACCATTCGCCGTGACTCTGCTGTCGACAGTGGTAGACCTAAGCGTGAGATTCATCCTCCGAGATCCAAGGATATTCTTTACGACAAGCCTCGCCGCAAAAAGTATGATGCCGAACTCAAGTTTTGCGGAGTTGTGCTTCGTGACCTACTTAGCAAAAAGCACGAGGCTTACTCCTACCCGTTTCTTGATCCTGTGGACCCTGTTGCGCTGAACTGTCCAAACTACTTTGATTTTGTCAAGCACCCTATGGACCTCAGCACCATCCAAAAGAAGTATGCTGCAAACGAGTACGACACTGCTGATGAGTTTGAAGCAGACATTCGACTCATGTTTAACAACTGCTACAAGTTCAACCCCGAGGGTGCCCCGGTGAATCTTATGGGCCATCGGTTAGAGGCAGTGTTTGACAAGAAGTGGCAAGAAAAGCCGGTCCCGACGCCAGTCGCCACGCCAGCGGCTGCCAGCATTTCTTCTGATGAGGAAAAATTTGGCGATGAGGACGACGAGGCGGCAGTCTATGCTGCTAACCCCGCCATCCGGTTCCTAGAGGACCAGCTCGACAGAATGCAAAAGGAACTCAATAAACTCAAGCGTGAGGCGCTCAAGGAGGCGCGCGAGAAGTCCAAGCCCAAGTCGCGCAAGAAGAGCATTAGTAGCTCGAATTCTAGTGCCCAGAAGAAGGACGCTGTCAAGCGCAAACCTGGCCGCAAGCCAAGTAACGCTTCCAACACGTCGTTTACGGCGCCTCCTGTCCATGTGACATATGAAATGAAGAAGGAGCTGAGCGAGTCAATGGCCACGCTGACTGAGGCAAAGATGATGCATGTTTTGACCATTATCCGTGAGAGCATGCCCCATATCAATGCTGAACAGGAGGAGATTGAGCTAGACATGGAGAGCTTGACGCCGGAGACGCTTCTCAAGTTGTACAACTATGTTGTGCATAACGATGACAAGGCGCGGGCTAACGGCAATGGCAAGGCTGTGAATGGTGAGCCCGTGACCACTGCTGTTGCTGCTGCTGGACGAGGCAAGGGCGGCGCCGCCAAGAAGGGCAAGCCGCTGACCGAGGCCGAGCAATCGCGTCAGATTGAGGAGATTCAAAAGAAGATTGAGCAATTTGATCGTGTGGAAAGTGGCGGCCGCGTCGTGGTATCAAGCGACGAGGATGAAGATGATGACGACGATGACTCGTCAAGCTCTGAGGAGGAGTAAGTTCATCATCAACTTTGTTGCAACCATGTATAAACGAAAACAAAAAAAATAAAAATAAAAAGTAATCTGTAGAAAAGAAAAAAAATCAAAAGGAAAATAATAATAATAAAAAAAAAAAAAGCCTTAATGAATCATGATGTATTATTATTAGATGAAAAAAAAATTTTTTGGGAGAAAAAAAAAAAAAGCTTGTTGATATTGCAGGGCGCAGAATTAAAAAAAAAATAAAAAAAAATAAAAAACTGTAAATGGAGATTGGCAGGTGAGAGGGTTTGGGAGAGTTTATTTTCCAACCAAAAAAAAAAAAAAAAAAAAAATAACAACTACAACTATTGTTTGTTTGTAAATTAAACCCGGGGGATTGTGCAGCAGTCATGTTAAACTGAGTTACTCTTGCAGCAGGTTTGAAAGGTGCCTTGGGTTTATCCACACACACACACCCGGAAGGGAAGGTTTTCTACTAGGTTGAAAAAAAAAAAAACTAGGGCCTCGAGGTTTATTCTGATAAGTATATTGACTATTAGACCAAAAAACAACAACAACAACAACAACAACAATGGCATCAAGGACATTAACAACAATTGTTTGATTAGAGGCCAACTACTGCTATGCATACTTATTCTCATCCGCAGCTGTTGTTGCTGACAGATGATGTAAGGGACTAAGTAACAGTAATCTGGGGGTAAGGGGAGGCAAAGCTTGTTGCTGCAGTATATCTTCACTGGGGACTTCTAGCAGCTTCATCATCACCCATCACTCTTCAATTATTGTTACTTCAAAAAAAGATACATATATTTCATGTCCAGCTACAATAGCTACTCAGGGTGGAAGGTAATGGTGTGGTTATATTCTATTACAAACATCAACAACAACAATAGTTATGTGCGGTCAGTAGGGTTTAAAACCCCCCAATGATACAAACATACGAGAAAAGGTTTGACCATTGACAAATTTTATTTATTTAATTTTATTTTTTTTAAAAGGATTTATTTTTATAAGCTATTTAATGTACAGCATACCTAAATTATCTACCGCTGTCGTAAGCACAATAACCCGACTATCTGACTACCTATCCACAGCTGTCGTAAGGACAATAAACCGATTATCTAACTATCTATGGCTGTCAGGGTCTTGGGCCACTGACATTCGTCACCCACTATAACCATGTACCAGTGGGAAAAAGGCAGACCCCTGCGGTTGGGTTCCCACTTGACTGCTAATCTGAGCGAGGGGAGGATTCTGATTTACCTAGTATTGCAAACCAGCTCTAAAAAAAATAAGTAAATGCCGTTCAAACGGCCAGATAACCTGCAAAAAAAAAAAAAAACCTTTTGCGCAACAGCTTGGGCTTTCCAAGTAATCCTTAAGATATATATAATCAGTTTATTGTCCTTATAATTATTTAAAAATTATACACAAAAGACATTAATACAACCAAAATAACCCTCTTAGCGGGGGAATGCGCTATTCACTATATATTTCATTCACTTCGATGCCACCGAATTTTCCACAAACTTAGTCCGGGTGTCAAGAGAAACCCGACATGATCGTCACTACAGTGCGTTAGCTTGAGTGGGAGAGCAAAACGGTAAAAACCTTTGGCAGGCTAATCCTTAAGATCTCCCACATAAGAAATGTTTAAAAGGAACCCATTGCTATTGAATAGAAAAAAAATAGATAAATAGATAGATAATCACGTTTTTGTCCTTTCATCAAATAGCTACAAATAGAAATTATAAACAAAAATAGCATACAAGTAAGACAATGAATTTCAAAAAACCTATTTTGTCTCTCTATGAGACTGGCAATATAACGGTGTCAGTGCGTGTATTTCAAGCTCAACCGTTCTATGCTTTCGAATATGATTTACTTTTATTAATTTTTACTTTTAATCACCAATGTATCTATAGTATTATTAAAACAAAAAAAAACTAAAAAAAAAAAACTAACATGTTTACAATCAATAATCATTTGATAATTATTAAATTTTAATTTTATTTTTTTTTGGGTCGAATTCGGGCATTCCAAAACGCGTCGACTTTTTATTTATTTTTTTATTTTTATTTTTGTGGGCAGGCAGCAGTGGCATGGGAAAGGGTCCCCGAATGAAAAAAAAATAATAGTATTTCCATTCCCTCTTAATACAAAAAATTATCATTATTATTTTATTATCATTATTATTGAAAATTGTTTACGTTGTGGCTGCTTTGGGAAAGCCTGGTTCACCAATTTGGGTGAAACCACGACGCGTTTGTACAAGTTTCTGGGGTGCTCACCTTTTCTCAATGTGTTTTTTTTTTTTTTTTTTGCGCGGTAAAGCGTGACGGACTTTAAAACCCTCGATATCACTAGAGAGATAACCAAGGGACATCTAAGAGGTGCTCATTACAATCGTTAGATACCCTAGTAACTGAGTAAAAAAAAAAAAAAAAAAAAAAATTAAACGGCCAAAGAGTGTGGGATGATGATGATGAACCAGCTGGAATAAAGCAGAAAAGTCTAATAAGGGCTCAATAGCAACCTTTGCAACACCTGCCTATTAGCTCTTGTGGTAGCAAGGATCGAGCTCCTGAGACCTTGGTGAGTTAAAAAAAACCACAGCCTTGCCATCCGTACAATAGTTATCGGTTGCTCATTACCGTGATCAGATCAATTCAAGTCGGCGCTGCATTATGCCACTGTTCAAGGAAAATTCACTCGTCCTCCTTTTCCTCATCGGGGTACAGAGCGCCTACATCAAGGTTCTTAAGAGGCTGGCGCGTGGGTTTAGGAGGGTCGTTATTCTCAATGTCAGTTTCCTGTTCTTCCTCCTCGTTGTAGATCATGACCTCGGGTTCGTTGCTGCGGCGGCCATGATCACCACCGCTGCCGCTGCTGCTATTGACACGGCTGCTCGCACCGGCACTATTCTCCTTTGTATCAGCTGGCCCCGGCGGGAGCTGCTGCCGCTGCTGCTGGTCTGGTGAGTCCTTCTTGCCCTCGAGGGCATGGGTTAGCTTGTTCACAATACGGGCAACCTGCAGCAGCTGGCGCTCCAGCACTTGGATCCGCTGCGCCTGCTCAAGGAACTTGCCCTCAAGCTCGGCTAGCCGCGTCTCGGCGTCTTCTCCGTTGCTGGCAGCCGCCGTGGTATTGCTGCTACTACCCGCGGCCTCATCGTAAGACTGCACGCGTTTTGCCGCGCGTTGCTGCTGTTGCCGCTGTAGCTGCTTGCTCGGGCTACTTTGCACTCGGCGCTCCTGCCTTGCCTCTTCCTGCTCCGCTTGCAGGCGCCGTTGCCGCTCTTCAAATAACTCGCTCTCGCGCCGCCGCTTGTAGGCCTTGGTGTGCATTGTGGGGCTGTCGCCGCCGGCATCGTCGATACTCGGGCCCATGCCGTAGCTGAGCCGCACGGATTCGGGCCCCGGCGGGGCGAGCCTCGTAGGCGACCCAGCCGCACGCCGCTTGCTGGGCGGCGTTGTCGCTGGTTGCGGTTGCTCCTCTGGTGAGGAAGAATAGTGGATAGGTGACGCCATAACTTTTAATAGAGCCAGAGTTCGTGATATTTGCTAATATATTGCAAGATAAATGAGGGTCAATAGAGAACAGAGAAATACGTGTAAAAAAAAAGATTCAGGGAAGATATGGGACAGGAGAATGGGCCTGAGTTGGCACTGTCCAAGCTCAGCGGTGTGAAACGGGTCAAACCCAAACTGCCTCTAGTAATTCTTTTTGGATTCTTCTTGCTTTAACTGATTTTTAGCTGCCCTCGACGTGTGTCTGACTAAGCTCGCGTTTTGAACGCGTGGATAAGCTGTCTAGAAAAGGTATTTTTAGGGTTGCCCAGAGATGAGCGAGGGCTTTTATTTTGTCTGAAACTGAGGGGGAGGGAAGATTGACCAGAGCAGTCACGATGATGCGTTCTGAAAACTACATGCATTAACGGGTAAAATGGTGAATGACATGGGTTGAGTGAACGTTTTGGGCGAGGGCGAGTTTTGAGTTGGAACCAGCATGTCACGTGTCATGTGGGTTTGAAGTGAATTTTCTTTTTTTTGAATTTTCACGCCGCTGCCTGGAGATTTGTATGAAAGCTGGTTACATAATCGTTACATGAAGAAAGAAGCCTGTTTATAAGGTACCTTTTACTGCATTTTTATTATTACAAACCATCTTATAGCGCTAGAAATCTTGTTTTGTCAGGGTAAATTATCACTTTTACAAACACTCAGCCAAACACTCACAAAATTTTTTTTCAGTTTTTTTTTTTCCTCTTTTTTTTTCCTTTTCCCTTTTTCTCTTTTTTCCCTCTCTTTTTTTTTTCCCTCTCTTTTCTCTCTCCTCCAGTAGTTTTGACGAACGACAAGTTTTCTTCATTTCCCGTATATACAACTACACGATATCAAAATGAGCTTAAACAAGGAAAAGGAAGTTGAGGAGCCCGTTGAGTTCCACAAGATCCGTATCACTTTGACTTCTTCTAAGTTGAAGGAGCTTGAGTCAGGTGTGTATTAACTCTTTTCAGAGAGTGTGAGAACAGCGAAGTGCGACTGCGGAAATGAAAATGCAACGAATGAGTTTGAATTGATTGAGAGCGATGTTTCGATAAATGCGGTTTTATTAGAAGTGTGTTGTTTTTGGCCTCGACTATTTGCAAGAATGACGACTGAAAAAAAATATTGATACGATTGAGTTTTTCAACGATCTGGCTTTCAACATTGTCACATACAACGACGATAAATTCAACAAGAATCGACTTTGTTTTTGTTTATTCGTTTTTTATTCAAACTGGTTTTTTTTTTTCTTTGATTTCATTTTCACGTTGTTTTCATTCGATATCTGCCGTTATGCTTTGCTTTCCACTATTTTTCTCAGTTTTTTTTTTCACAAGACCCTGAATACTAACTTGTTATAGTCTCTTCTGACATCCTTTCCCGTGCCCAGCACTTCGCCAAGTCTGCTCCTGGTAAGATCACCACTAAGGGCCCCGTCAGACTCCCCACCAAGGTTCTTAAGATCACCACCAGAAAGACCCCCAACGGTGAGGGTTCCAAGACCTGGGACACTTACGAGCTCCGTATCCACAAGCGCATCATCGACTTGCACTCTCCTACCGAGATTGTCAGAAAGATCACCTCTCTCAGAATTGCCGCTGGTGTCGATGTTGAGGTTTCCTTGGCCTCTTAAGTTATCTTTTATAGTTTTTAATAAAAGTGTGTTTTGAAACGGAATGTAATAAAAATCATGACTTGTTTTTAAAATGTGGAGATTTCAAGTGTGTAACCTTTTAAAAAGTCTGAACCTGATTTTTTTTGTAATCTGGTACACAAGACTGTATGATGATTTATCTGATCTAGTCTGTTGTTGTAAAAAGCTGTGACGTAGTAGATAAGCTGAATTATTTTTATTTTCTTCTAAGATTGAGGGCAGATTACATATAATACATGACAGATAACCAGCAGTTGTACTACTGCTTTTACTTATTTTGGTTTCTTAATCCAAGTGGGTATTGTGCAGACGGTCGCCGAGGTCGCCGACGCCGGGCAGAATGAAACCGCTTTGCGACAAGTGCTCGTCAACCTCACCAATATAGATATCAAGGTCACCAGAGTCGGACTCGACCACGCGCTTCAGGCCCTCGACAGAGCCGAGCAGCGACACAAACACAATCTTTTTGACACCCCAGTCGCGCAGCGTCTGGATCACAGCCTCGGCAGTACCGCCGGTTGCAATGATGGGGTCAAGAACAAAGGCAATGTCAAAGGGAACATCGCGTGTAGGAAGCTTGTTGTAGTACTCCACAGGCTGCAGTGAGATTTTCTCACGGAAAAGACCCAGATGATACACGGGCGACTCAGAGTTGGGCAGGAAGGTGAGAAAGCTGTCAACCATGCCCAGACCAGAGCGGAGGACAGGGATCAAAACATAGTCTGCGGGAACAATACTGGGGAGGGTGAATTCGCCGCCAGCGGCAGACACAGCAGTCTTGGATGCAGCAGTGGTGTCATTCTTGAACTCTAGCGAGGAGACCCAGACGGACAAGATGGTGGAGATTTCACTGACCAACTGGCGCGTTTCGCGGCCAGAGGATTTCTGGCGCAGCTGCGCAAACTTCTGCTTAAGAACAGGGTGGGTAGAGACGTGGACGTTAGCAGGAAGAGACATTGCAAATTAAATACGAAAATAAAACGGTGAAATTGAATTAATTGAGTAAAAATGAAGTGTGGATATAATTGTGATGATGATGGTTAAAGGAAGGAGGAGAGGAGGCGGGGAGGTTTTTATACTTTGTTCAATGATCAACTGATAAGCGGTGGCTATCACCACAGGTGTGGTCTATATAAACGGACAATGAGAACATGTAATGACCACTATTATCAAAACACTGATAAGAGCAGTGCAATTACTTTCACAGAGAGACCTAACCGTTTGCAATGGCCGCGCTGTTAGGCCGCCGGGTCGCGCTCAACTCCCCGGGGCCGCGATAAGCGACGGCCCTGCCGAGGGGCGCTTTATCTACGCGCAGGCCCCATGGGAAAACAAAAAACAAAACAAAAACAAAAAAATAATAAAAAAATCAATTACAATCCATCATTATAAATCGTGTCTTCTTCTCCTTTTTTTTCCTTTTTACTTTATCATTATTTCATTTGCTATCATATTACTCTCGTCATGTCCAAATCTCAATACCTTCTTTCCATCCCCTCTGTGCGTGAGCGCTGCTCGCTAGTTTTTTCCAAGGCCCTGAACAACGAGCTCACCAATTTTGATACAAATCTGTCCAAAATTCCTAGTCTTGTTGACTATCTTGCTCAGATAATAGCCCGTGACTATGGCACTGACTACTCCTCCATTCCGCCCCATGGCCGCTGGCAGCACTTTAATGTTGGTGGCGTCCCCCGTGTCGAGACCCTCGTTGCTAGTTGGGAAGCCGCGCAGGTACCTCCTAACGAAATAACCAAGCGCCTACTTGATCTCTTTGTTGTATCCGTTTTGCTTGATGCCGGTGCCGGCAATAAATGGACTTACACCGAGGTGGGTGCCAGCGCTGATAACGTGTACAACCGCAGCGAGGGTCTGGCCGTTGCTAGTCTCGACTTGTTTAAGCAGGGCATGTTTTCGGCCGCCGCGGATGTTCAGCCGCACCAGGTCAACGCGGCCGCGCTCGCCGCGCTCACACCTGATTTCCTGGGCAAGGGCCTGCAGGTCAGCCACGAAAATCCTCTCGAGGGCCTCGAAGGCCGCGCTGGCTTGCTGAAAAACCTTGGTAAGGCGCTCACTAACGCTGAGTATTTTGGCTCCGATGGCCGCCCTGGTAACATTATTGATTATCTGCTTGCGCACCCCAGCACTGAAGGCAAGACCGTCCAGCTGACCACACTGTGGGATACCCTCATGTCCGGGCTGAGTCCTATCTGGCCCGCGGGCCGCACTAAGCTAGACGGCGTCTCTCTAGGAGACGCATGGCCATGTTCATCTATGCCACAAGATCAAGGAGAGTGGGCAAAGATTGTCCCCTTTCACAAACTAACACAATGGCTCTGCTATTCGTTGCTTGTGCCTATGAAAAAGTATATGAGCATCACATTTGCTGGCGAGGAACTGCAGACGGGTTTGCCCGAGTACCGCAACGGTGGCCTGCTTGTTGACTTTGGTGTGATAACACTCAAACCCGAGCCGCTCAAGCGTGGTCAAGAGTTTGGCAAGTCTGACATCCCTCTGTTTACCCCAGACTCTGATGTCATAATTGAATGGCGTGCAATCACCGTCGGCTTCCTTGACTACCTTCTTGATAAAGTCAATACAAAGTTAGGCCTTGTTGGCGACAATAAGGCTGAGGCCCTTAGCTTGGCGCAGCTGCTGGAAGCTGGTACCTGGAAAGCTGGCCGCGAGATTGCGGCTGAAAAACGGCCCGACACCAAGGGCCCGCCCATTGCTATTGCCAGCGATGGCACTGTGTTTTAATTTTTTTCATATTATTGTTTCTATAAGATGTATATAAAAAAAATACGCAATTGTTTATATATTATAGTCCTTTTTCAAAAGTTTGGCAAAAACCATTATTCTTACAATTAACTTAGTAGTATAGCTTGTCAAGGCTTGCCCTGTAATACAGCAGACTGTCGTGGTGATTTTGGGAAGGATTTCTTTCAACGCATAACACCTGGTAGCTCAATACCAGAGATTGACAACCAGCAGTAAATAATAAACAAACTGCCGTAGTCAAGCGAGCTATTGATAAACAGGGAGATTCAAGGCATTCAAGAACTTTACTATTACATAAAGACCCTTCTTAGTGTCAAAAAAAAAAAAAGAAAGAGACCTGGAGATCAAGGTTTGGGGAACCCTTTTTTTCCAAGCATCTGTGCACTGTAGTATGAGGGCGTTGCATGAAATTCCTTGAAATATGGTTACCTGTTTTTAGTTGACCACATTCACAGTAGTGACTTCTCTCAGTAAGGAGCATTTTATTGCAACAGTTTTCAAGGGTGCTGTAATCTATTAAGAGCTGAAACAGCTAGTATGGATGGGACAATAATAGATTAATATAAACAAAGCTATTGTTTGCAGTCTTGCCTCGCCATTAACCGTAGTTTACATTTTGGACCAAATCAAAGAGCAGGCCAAACACCAATTCACCAACATAAAACTAAAAACTAGAATCATTAATGTAAAAAAAAGGCGTTATTTTAGACAACTCTAAGCAATTTATCTTTAGTAAAAACAGGTTATTCGATAGGCATCTCAATTTCTTATATTAACATGTATAATGTGTTTTCAATATATAACACTTATAATTATAATCGGGCAAAACAAAACAAAAAAAAAAGCTATCATTTTTTTTTTCTTGGCTCCAGCTTTAACTACAAGTGCATCCCGCGTAGTTCATTACAATTTTTTTTTTTTTTTTTTTTTTGGTATTATCAGTTTCATTGCCAATACTGGCCACCGGCCCCAATACCAGGCTCTCTATAGACAGCCCCAGCAGCGGCAGGCGGCTCGCGATACATTTGCTCGTGGACCCGCCTCATGTCGCGAAATCGGCTAATGTCACGGGCCAGGGCCACGGCCCACTCCTCGAGCCAGGTGCTGGGGACGGTGCCCGCGGGATCGCGCATGCGCGCAAGCACCCGCGGGTCGAGTGTCGGCTCGTCTTGAAATAGACGCGTGTACATGTTTCCCTTGGCTGCCTCAGCAGGAGCAGCAACAGTAGAAGCAGACTCTGGTAGCATTTTCTTCTTCTTTTGACTGGTACTGGTTGCTGCGCTTGCGTGCTTTTGTGGAGGCGCGAGGCCCTGGCTCGCGGCTGGGAAATGCGGCTGCTGCGGCAACGAGTCAATAATGATGGGCGTGGGTTTAATGTAGCCTAAGCCACTAGTATCGCCGCTAGTGTTGCTGGTCGTGCTGGTGGTAGGGCTACTGGTGCTACTCTCGGGGGACTCGCGTTGCTTTTTCAGTAAGGGTTTTCTTGGCTTGCTACCCTTTAAAAAGGAAATGCGGCGCCCACCACCATGACGTTCGGATTTTTCAGCGGCGTCGTTTTTGGCGGAGTTTACAGATGGAGTGGTAGCTGCATTGAGAGTAGGAGCAGCTGCATTGCTGCTCTGGCTAGCCTGGTTTTTATTGTGGCGTTTAGAGCCTTTTGATGACTTTTGGCTCTGACGGCGGCTAGGCTTGCTGGGCTGGGCAACTACCGGTTGATATTGAACTGACAACTGATCGTACAAATCTTGTTCAGTTCCGAGGCTTTTGCTAGTACTGGGGTGAGAGGGGGTTGCTCCCGCTGCCGCTGCTTTGGCGTGTTTGTCCTTGCGAGTGATTTTCCCAACATCTCCTTCGCTGGCTGTCAAGCGGTGGGTTCCACGTTTGCCAGGTTTTGTACTACTGTTACTCCTACTAAACAACCCGCGCTTTAACGGACCTAGTTTGTAACCACCATTACTAGTAGGATTTTGCTCTGAATCCTCGGCACTTAGGTTAAAACTAGAAGCAAGGGCTGGCCCAGTCGAATTCCGGCGCTTGAAAAATCGCTTTGGCAAAAGTTTTTGGGTAAACCCCCGCTGCGAGTTCTGGGTGGCAGTGGGACCATTACTGGTCTGAGCCACCAATTCTTTTGGGGGCCCGGATTGCACGGGTGTGTGTTCTGGTGACGTGCGTAATCCATTCAGCTTTGCAGACGGGGTAGGACCTTGAGGCGCGTCTGCCTCATCACCCTTCTCTTGCATTTTTTCCGGTCGATCTGAAAGTGTTGTCAATTTTTGTACCTTTTTGTCTCGCTCCCATTGTTCTTCTTCCTGCTGTTGAAGCTGAATTTGTTGATCAAGTTTCATTTGTATCCGTTGCTTTTGAGTCTGCAGTTCCTCAAGTTGACGCTTTCTAATTGTCCGAAACCTGCGGTCTTGACTTTCCAGCTCTTCATCAAAATTACGGGGTATTTGCTCCTCCTCCTCTTCCTTTTGTTGCTTTTCTCGCTGAGCAGAGGGTATTTGATCGGTTTCAGCCGCATTCCGAATGGGGGTATTATCAGCGCTGGGTTTGCAAAAGGGAATAGAGCAGCAAGTGCTAGCAGTATTCTCTTGCTGATTTTGCTCAGAAAGTCGACCGCCCTCCTGGTCTCCAGGAATACCCAAATATTTTTGCGTTGATTTAAACTGAGACCACTTTTTCAAAGCTTGTCGTGGATGGTAAGTAGACTGGCCTTTTGTGTAGGTTTGATTATCTGACTCTAAAGGCCCATCGAGTGCAAGTCTGTCAGAATTCTCACGCTGCATAAAAGTTTTAATAGGTGGGGCAAGGTTCAATGGTTCATTTTGCTTGTCTTTGTCCTCGGGCGTTATAAAGCCCGTCTTTTGATCATTTCTATCTTCTAGTGGCAGAAATTCGTCAGTAGGCATCATCAGGTAATTGTAGACATGCTGGCCAGCTATATGGCTTGTATCAGCCACATCTGTGAATCCAAAATCTTCAGGTGGATAAACATTTTGACCATATTGATTGA
Source organism: Geotrichum phurueaensis (assembly GCA_030558065.1). NCBI lineage: Eukaryota > Fungi > Ascomycota > Dipodascomycetes > Dipodascales > Dipodascaceae > Geotrichum > Geotrichum phurueaensis. The sequence goes on along the minus strand of JAJMRT010000036.1, from coordinate 18,380 downwards.
CCGCACTGTACCGACTTTGCCTTTGGGTGCCATCATTGTGGCCATTGTACTGAGAGACTGATGACGCTATAGATCTGATAGAAGCAGAGTCATTTAAATTTGGGCTATCGCCAAACTCCTTGTCAATGAGAGAATAAAGATGAAGCGACGAAGAAAAATCTTTATTTAAAGAAAGCCAAGAATCATTCAGAGGCTTGCCAATATTGTTCATTTTGTGCCTCACTGTAAAATTTGTTATTGTTTTTTTTTATTTGCCGTTAACTGAAGCCAAGACTTGTGAGTTCTTCCAATAGGCGAAAAAAAAAAAAAAATGTTGAGCCGTAACGCAAGATGAAACGGGGAAAACCAGGTTGACTTTATATATTTTATTGTACACATTTTATAATAACATCATTTTAATCAATTTATTCAAGAAAAGTAGAATTGAGTTTTTTAGTCTATAGTGAAATCACAACCACATCCACTGGAGGGTGCTACCGAACAGCACATCTCTTTAATGCCAGTCATGAGGCTAGACTAAGTTTTAAAAGAAGGGTGGTTCTTTAAAATGGTTTATAAAATATAATAAAACCGTTTAATGGCAACCTGCAAGCACAACCCAAGGTATTAATTTTAAAGTCGCACAGAAGTGCTTTTCTACTTAAGATAATGACAACGGTAGGGTCTAAACCCTGGTCTCAATCGCCATCTTGCATTATCACATAAAATGGTGTAAAAAGATTAAATTAAACACAACCTTTCAAAGTTTATAATTTAGGCTACTTTATTTTAATTATGTACTGGTATCAAGTTGCCACATGGAGGGTTTAGAAAGAGCATTGACCTGGTCGCTCAATAGGTCTTATTCATTTCATGGACAATGGCGAGTGAATTTGCGAGAGTCACAAAATCCGGACTTGAAACTTAAAACTTTATACCACCAAGAAAATTACCTAGTCACCTGACACTATAAAAATTCCTATTTTGGAATCACAGTCACTGGTGATTACTTAAGCCAAACCCTCGCTCACGCCCATTTTTTATTTTTAATTTTTTTTTTTCAAAAAAATTTAATTTTCCTTCAGTGAAAAGTTCTTTTACCTTTCTTCTCTTTTCTTTTCTCTCCCCAAGCTTAATAAAAGTAAGAACGAAGGTATGTAGTTTTGCAATCACTACCATGATAATATATCATGATTATATATTTGCGTAACGACGGTATTTCTAACATGCATTCCTTATAGCACTCTCGACTGCAGACGAATCTTTGATAAGCCTCACTAAAAATGCAAGTTTTTGTTAAGACCCTTACTGGCAACACTCTTCCTTTCGAGGTTGAGTCCTTCGCCACCGTTGACTCCATCAAGTCCCAGATCCAGGTTGAGCAGGGTATCCCCGTCGACCAGCAGCGTCTTACCTTCGCCGGTAGACAGCTTGAGGACTCCCGTGCTCTTGCTGACTACTCCATCCAGAAGGAGTCTGTCCTTGACCTCACCATGAGACTTTGCGGTGGTGGTAAGAAGAGAAAGAAGAAGGTTTACACCACCCCCAAGAAGATTAAGAAGAAGGCCAAGAAGGTTAAACTTGCTGTCCTTTCTTACTACCAGGTTGGTGATGATGGTGCCGTTGTCCGTCTTAGACGTGAGTGCCCTACCTGTGGTGCCGGTGTTTTCATGGCCAACATGAAGAAGAACGCCACCAACGTTGAGCGCCAGTACTGTGGCCGCTGCGGTCTTACCTACACTTCTTAAGTATAGTGTTGTATAATTTTTAATAATGATATGATATTTACTTGGAACTAAACTAAAAATATTTTGAAGCATGTGTAATGCTCATCAAAGCCTGTAGACCCTAATTTGTTTTCCATATCAACTGCAACAGTTGAAGAAATTTTTTTTTCTGGAGATTAGAAACAATAATAATAACACTTGTGACTTACAATACTACTGCTGTTGCTTTTTGCTATTAACTAATTGTTATCTAATCATGTGTCATGTAAATCAAACGAGCGAAAAATTTCAACCACCAAACAAAACTTTTTCAATTCCCATTTTCCCTCCAATCATTCACAACCCTTACACTTTTTTGCAACCCACATCCACCCACACACACACACACACACACACAGCCATGTCTAAGAGACTAGGAAGCGCCAAAAGCGTACTTATCAAGCTCATTGTTGGTGCTGGTCAGGCCACGCCTTCACCCCCTGTTGGTCCCGCGCTTGGTTCCAAGGGTGTTAAGGCCATTGATTTCTGCAAGGAGTTCAACGCGCGGACTGCGCAATACAACCCTGGTGTGCCCATCCCCACCGTCGTCACCGTCAACCCCGACCGTACCTTTAGTTTTGAGGTCAAGAGTCCGCCCACAGCGTGGCTTATTCTCCAGGCCGCGGGGGCCGACAAGGGCTGGGCCAGCGCCAAGGACCCCAAAGTCGGAACGATATCGCTTAAGCACGTTTACGAAATTGCCAAGATTAAAAAGACTGATGCTAGACACGCGAATCTTGAGTTGGAGGGAATTGTCAAGTCGATTTTAGGAACTGCCAAGTCGGTTGGTGTTGATGTTGTTGCGTAAAGGGTCAACAACAAAAGGAAACGCATAACAAAAAAAGAATTTAAAAATTGATGATGATGAATGGGGAAACACAACTTGCAAGCAAGGGCTGCTGTGTGTGAATTTATAGACGAGGGGGAAAAAAAAACGTGTATTACTACTAGTAGTACACCTGGAGTTTGAGGTTGGATCTGTACATATTAATGGAAAAATATACAATAGCTGATAAGCGAACAATACTATATGATTTTGAACATGATGATAATACTGGAGAATGGGAATGAAACGGGTACACAAGTTGGAGAGATCAGTTGTCAACTAATAAAATATGAAAAATAGAATATAAAAGAAAAGAGATAGGACATGATATTTTTACTTTATGGCTTGTCATTTAGTTTCTAGTATAGATATAGGGTTACACTACCACACACGCCAACTAAAGTTAGTTCATCGCCCTGTCATTTCCTAAAACATCATCCAATGGACATATACTTGGCAAAGGTTTGACCTTTTTTTTTATTATTATGATTATTATTATCTTTTTTTTTTAATACGCCTTGTTTTGATGAATTTTTTACTAGATCATGCCATTTAACCATCCATCACAAGAGCAGTTTGAAAAGTTTGGCCGATAGGATGATCGCGCGACTTTATAAAATTTATTTTAAGCCTCATTGTGTGTGTGTGTGTGTGTGTGTGAGTAGCTTGTTTGCTTCTTGTAATGCTCGGGCGCATGGTTGGCCATTGTGATAACCCGCAGGTTGGAAAACATTCCGACTTGCTCCGTATTCCCGCAAGAGTTAAGATTGACAAGAAAAAAAAAAAAAAAAAAAAAAAAAAGGAATAAGGCATATCAATACTTGCTAGATCGAATCATCATCAACTGATTTAGTAAATGCGTCGGGACTTTTTTTTAAACTTTGGGGATGGTTCAACAAACATTCCTGTATTATCCCCTTTGTAGCCGCAACGGCAGTGGCAGATAGAGGGAACGCTGGATAATATGTCGCTACCAAAGAGCAAATAATATGACGCAATATAACTAATACAAATCCTTGTTTGCAGCTTTACTGGCGTTATGGTCTCTAGAGCGTCATTTTGATGGGTTTCTTTGGGTTGTAGCATGATATTTTCCAGAGTCTCTTTGCTCTCAGAGACAAAAGGAAATCTGTTTGTATAACAAGGCAAAGGGTTGTACTTTTTTCATGTTGTTATAATTATTATTTATGTTATTAATATTCTTCTATTGTTACTTATTATTTATTATTTTTTAATTATTTTTTAATTATTTTTTAATTATTTTTTAATTATTTTTTAATAGCTTTTAATATTTTTTTAATATTGTTCTTATTTTGGAATCGGGGCCTAAACCTTTTTTTTTTTTAAAGTTGGAGGTAACCAGCCGAGGACTGATACGATTGAGAATACAAAAAAAAAAGTTATAGAACCTGAGAGATAATTAGTGCTGAGTATCTGTATATAAATACCAATTGTGAGATCGTAAGAATATAAATTATATAAATTCCTGTCCAGTTTTCTTGTTTTTATTGTTGTTTTTTTCTTTCCTTTGCTAAACCATTACCTCTTCTTATCCGGGGAGTTTATCAACTTTTTTCTAATTTTTTTGTGGGGTAAAAAAAACCATACTCTTTAATCTGTATCTTAAAAATCACACAAGCAACAATCCTACTCCAGCCTCTTTCATATCTTTAAATTGTTGCTTTTTTTTCTTATCATGAGTTTGACTGCCATCCAGCAACCGCTTCCGCAAACACTCTTGGAATTGCCTGATCCCAGTAGCAATACTACCATCACCAGCAGCAAAAGCTCCATTTGCAAAGACGTTGACAATAACAGCTCTATCGATGAAACAATATCCACACCTGGTCATAACCTAATTACAACCTCATCTCACATTGAATCCTTTATCGATACTCTTGCTAAAAAACAGACTCATCCGTGCATTATCAAGCCCCTTGCATCTCGGGATGTCCACGCCGCACGGGAGTTTACCAGTAAAATTCTCAAAACCAACTACTCGACTGCTTTTTTTCTTCAGTTTCTCTACGCTCAAAACTGCTACTGTCTCGTTGCCTACTCTACAATTACAAAAGAGATTGCTGGTGTTATCACAGGGAAACTTGAGTCTAAATCCAGTGATGGCCATATTTATACCCTTGCCGTAGACCCTGCCTACCGCCGAGTCGGAATTGCAACAAAACTGATTTCGGCATTTCAGCTCAAGCTGGCATCCTGCACTAAGGTGCTCACATCACTTTGGCTCGAAGTTCTTACATCTAATGCTGCAGCAATTGACTTTTACATTTACAACAAGTTTTTTATTGACGACTCTGAGTTTAAAAAGGGGTTTTATAACGGCATACATGATGCCTATGTCATGAAGAAGATGCTTGCTAGCTGAGGGAGGAAACAGGAAATGAGAGTTGGACTTTAAAACCTTTTTTTGACTTTTTATAACTATTCTTATGTAACGAGTTATTAATGACTGATGAACCTTAATTTCAAAGCGATGGATTATTTGGCCCCCAATTGCAGCTCAACGCGTTTGTTCACAGTGTAAAAAAACACACACACATGTAGACACACACACACGAGCAGTTTTGTCCCGTTTTCAACCCATGCGCCCCTTCTCAAGTTCCTGAACTATTCATTGATCCGACCTTTTTGAGGGTCACTTTTCTCTTTCTCTTCTTTTTTTTTTTTTTTTAAACGAAACCACCGAACATTATACCATCGCCACCATGCAGCTGTCTTGGCCTGACTTCGTGCTCTTTTCTATTCTTGCCGTCTACGTCATTTCGGCGCCTTATACCAAGGTTGAGGAATCTTTCAACATTCAAGCAATCCACGATCTTATTTACCATAATTTCGATGTCTCCAAAGTAGGTTTGTCTCTTCTTTTTTTTTTTTTTTTTGATCTCAACCTAGCCTGCTGCTAACATTCATTCAGTTTGATCATATTGAATTTCCTGGTGTCGTTCCGCGCACGTTCATTGGTGCCCTCTACGTTTCAATGCCAGTCAAGCTTCTGCTGAGATACTTTAAGACGGAAAATGACAAACTAATGGTTCAGATCCTGGCACGTGGGCTGCTGGGAATGTTCAACGCCATCGCCCTGATCTATCTCAAAGAAGCCATTTCTTGGACCTGCACCAAGGCTGACAAGAAATCCCAGGCTGAGCGCTACTCCTCTGTGACCAAGTGGTTTTGGGCATTGCAACTTGTACAGTTTCATATCCCCTTTTACATCTCGCGCACACTCCCCAACTTCTTTGCCTTCCCCTTCACAACTTTGGCAATTACCTACACGCTAGAGGCAAACTATAATGGGGCCGTTGGTCTCCTTGCCTTTACGGCCATTGTGTTTAGATCTGAGATTGCCGTCTTCCTTGTGACGCTCTCTTTCTCCCTACTCATCTTTAGAAAGGTGTCGCTATTCGATTTGATCAAGTCTGCGACTATTGCTGGTCTCATTGGCACGCTTCTCTCGTTGGTTATTGACTCCTACTTCTGGCAGACTCCTCTGATGATCCCCGAGCTTAAGGGCTTTATTTTCAATGTTATTGAAGGCAAATCCGCCGATTGGGGAACCGAGCCTTTTAGTGCGTACTTTTTAATCCACTTACCAAAGTTATTGGGTACTGTTGCTAGGCCTTCTGGCTATTTTATCCTTTACGGCCTTGTTCCCTTTGGTTTCTTTAAAGATCCTACTGGTAGTAGATTTAACCATCTTCGCATTCTGGGTCTTGCCTCGCTGCTATTTGTCGCCCTTTACTCACTGCAACCCCACAAGGAATGGCGATTCATTGTCTACGTTGCGCCTGTCTTTACCCTGCTCGCTGCCAACGGCGTGGTCTTTATTTCCAACCAACTTGCCAAGATAGGAGATGTATTTAAAATCAGCTTCCAGATGGCCGTTATTACTCTTATTGGTGTCATTGCTGGTCTCTCCGCCATTAAGGGCCTTGCATCATCATTTAATTACCCCGGCGGTGAGGCTTTGGCGCAGTTCCACAATCACGTTCCGTTTGATCTCAAAGCGGAAGATCCTCTTGTTGTGCATTTAGACGTGCCAGTGTGCATGACTGGTGCCAACAAGTTTGGCCAGCTTTACGAAATTCGCAGTCCTAAATTGCCCTGGGTGATTTATGACAAGACGGAAGATGTGGATGAGCTAGAGGAGATTATGGACTCCTTTGACTTTCTTGTCTCTGCCACGGCCCCCGCAGAAATCACGCAGGAGTATCCGCTACCAGAAGATTACAGGTGGAAGCTTGTAGAGACTGTCAAGTCTTTCAACAGCATCAATACCAAGGGTTTGAAGAGCCTGATAGTTGCGGCTAAGGAAGACCCGCAACTCTTTTACAACAAGGCTGTAGTCGAGGGTGACGATGATTTCTTCATCAACTGGGGTCTACAGGTGTTGGATCTTCGTAATGCGACATATGTGTATAAACGCGTGGAACAGGTCTATCCATGGGAGGGAATTGAGTAAGCCAAGGGCGCTTTCCAACTGATGACAGTCAACTTATATAGCTTCTTTACTCTTTTTTTATTTTATTTTTACTTCATCATATAATATAACCTAACGTCTGTTTCTATAACCTGCTTGTCTATTTATATATCATCCCTCGAAATTGCTGACCCGTTACCCGCACACCCTGTGCTGACATAATACAGGCCACCGCATGAAATACCAAAATAAAACCTATTTGCCTTTTTTCCAAACCTTCTCTTTGCCAAACAGTCAAGGTGGCAGAAACGCATTCTAACCATCGCCCTAGTTATTCATCGCATTCCTATATCAATGGTCTCCCACACCACTGTAGTCCCAGAGTATGTTTTGGATCTGTGCAATTGTGGTCTCAAATGTCACTAACTTTTTTTCTTTTTTTTCTTAGGCTTTTGGAGAATGAACTTGACGAGTCGGTTAACTCCCGTACCACGAGTCTTAGCTCGTTCAAGGAGATGGGACCGTTAGATCTCGTCCATCTTGTGAAAAGCACTTCAAAATCGTCCAAGCCTATCGGTACTTATTACTACGCCTCGTGTATTGATACTTCTAGTTCTGCTGCCGTCGCTGCCTACCTTACCACCCTTATTTCGACCCTAGGTGAGGAACAACACTGGCTCAATAGAACGGCGCATTGGAAGACCCAGTCAGCAATTTGCTGCTCTTACAATGCCTTTTCCAGAGTTGACGCTCGCGTTCTCATTAAAATTCCTGGTTCAGTCGAGTCCTATATTGTTGACGATAGAGGTGACAAGCGTCCGGCCACCGATGCCTTTTGGACGGAAACTTACCTCTCCGCCATGATTCGATCGCTTTTGTATGCTGATAACGAAAACTATAGCTTTATTACTTGCTGGCGCCGCCTTAACCCTTTACAGACCCCCGAACTTACTGAACGATTTTTTGAGGCCTTTGAGTCGCTTTTTTTCCGCGGCCCGTCGCTAGGCTGTGTGTCGGAAATCCAAAACCCAACGATTGTCTCTAATTATCTTGTTGATGCTTTTCTCAAGTTTGTCAAGATTACCGGTAAGTATCAGGAGGCGCTTGCAGTTTTATCACGGTTGGCCAAGATTGATTCTGATGTGCTGGCCATCACGGCTCGCGTTATGCTTCAGAACAATGATGAGGTCAAAGCCGTGCAGGTGATGGGCAATGGCATCCTCGCTAATCCTAGAGATTACAACCTGCTAGAGCTGCAGGCCGACTACTGTGCAGGAAAGGGTAAACTTGAGTGGGCGCTTGACTGCGCCATCCGTGCCGTTAATAGCGCTCCGGCCGAGTTCCTGCCCTGGGCTCGTCTCGTCAAAATCTACACAAAGATGGGCAAATATGAGCAGGCCCTGTTAACCCTGAATTCTTGTCCCATGTCTACGGCCAAGGAGATTGATTTGACCAAGATTCAACAGCCACAATCAGTGTTGTTCCCCTTGCCAACTGATGGTGTGCTGAAAGAGATTTGGAGTGATGACAAGCCTGAGAGCGTGACCTCCTATGATCAGAGCCTATTGAAGCTGCCAGCTCCCACTCTTAAGTCGACTTTTGCCAAGGCCTACGAATTATTGACTGAAATTGTCGGTCACATTGGCTGGGACGCCTTGCTCAAGTACAGATCAAACGTGTTTGTTATGGAGGAAGAATACAGAAAGGAGAAGCGCGTTGTGCGCAACAACTCTATTGGAACGCTCAAGAGCGCGAATGGCATTCTGGCCAAGCCCGAGGAGGCTAAGGAGAAGAAGCCTACCGAAGAAGAGGACGAGTCGTTGAAACTGAAACAAGAAGAAGAGGCAGATAAGATGAAGACGAAGCGGTTATGTGAGCGATGGTTAGATAACCTTTTCATGGTTCTCTACGAAGATCTTCGCGTTTACACTGTCTGGCGAGCAGAGTACGTGCACTATCAGTCTCAGCAGATGGAATACAAGAAGCACTCGCTTGACTGGGAAGCGCTCGGCATGGTTGCATGGCGCCTTCGTCACGAGGATGAGGCGGCCGACGCATTCAACCACGCCATTGAGCAACGGTTTTCAAATCGGGTCATGTGGAAGCTGCTCGAATACTACGAGCACAAGGGTGACAACGCCAACATTCTTGACGCCGTTGTGAAACTGGTTGCGTGGAACCACCGATGGTACAATGAGTTCTCGCCAAAACTTATCACGGCACTACGCAATCTTGTAGCAGCTGAGGGCGCTACAAAGATTGCAAGCAAAATAGAGGCAAAGTATGCGCCAGAGAGCATTGTCGAGTTGATGGATTCGGCGCTGAAGGACCTGACAACATTCAAGGCTATTGGTACTGATTCGTAGCGGTCACGTGTATTCAAGTTTAAATGAAAGAAAAGAAAAAAAAAACATTAAAAAAAAAATCAAACTCTTTTTAATCATCTAATAAGAAAATTCTTCTTTTTGTTCTGTAATATTCATATCTTGTTACTATACAAGAAGCGCACGATCTCAGATAGAAGCAAGTGCGATTCGACCGACAGTTCCTTAAAGAAAATAAAAATAAAAAATAGAAAAAAATAAAAAATATTATGAAACGGCCCTTGAGAGAACTGATTTCTATTGACGCCGAGGACGCCAAGCTGGCCGACATCAAGGAAAAGGAAATCCCGCCTGTTAGCGACAGCGAAATTATTCAAAAGGGCTTTTGTATAGAGTGTGGCGACCAGCGAGCAGAGATTAGTTGCTTGACGTGCGCCGACGATTTTTGCCTTGTTTGTTTTGGCTACCTGCACCGCACGGGCAAGCGCAAACTCCACGAAACAAGAAAGCTCAAACCCGTTGCCGACGACCATGCGCCCGCCGGAGAAACCATGAAGGATGCCGAGCAGCTCCCCGACGATGATACTATCACCACCCCCGACGATGCAGACGCCGAGATTCAAACGGCGGAATCGATTCTGCAGGAACAGCAAAAGCAAAATACTATTGACCGCAGCAACCTCGAGATTTCTGACATTGTTTTGCAAATTAAGACCCACAGCCAGTTTATCCCAATGCGGTTGACAATGGAGGAACGTAAGCTGCTTCGGTTACTAGAGGCCGCGCTCAACGTGAGCGACTACACCGACAAGGTTGATGTTACTTCATTTAAATCCAAGTCAAAGCGTATAGTTGCCCAGCTACGTGAAATGTGTTCGATCCTTGCCGGCCTCGTGGTAGCCACCGACATGGACCTGGGCAAATCCATGTTTTTCAAATCAGCCGAGGATGACGACGATGACGAAGAAGAAGAAGAGGACTTTTCAGTAAATGCCGAATGGTACAAAACCGTGTTTGAGATTGGCCGGCGCTACAAGATTATGAACCCGGAAAAGATGCGTGACAGTTTTGGCAAGCTCATGTATATGATTATGGACTCGCGGCTGCCGGAGATTAAGGAGGCACTTGAATTTGATTTTTACAAGCCCATTTCAACAGTTTATTCGTTTCTCGAGGAGAATGGCGCACTGGGCCTTCTCGACGACCCACTTATCATCACGGCCACCACGGACATTGTGCCCGAGGGCAAAGCGCGGCCAGCGATTCAGGCCGAGATCCGGCGCAAAGAAAACTCAATCAAGCTGCTGGCGAAAAAATACTCGAGTACAGCATTGTCCGCTTTATACGGCGGGCCCGTGGTCCCCGACCACCGCAAGCGCAAGGGGATCAGTGCCGAGGACGTGCGCCAGTGCCTCTACTCGATTGGCGACTACCACTCCTACCTGCGGTCGAACCGGCACCCGGTTGAAAGCATCATCAAGCTGCTGAATCAGTATTTTACAGCTGAGGGCTCTGATTCCGACGACCCCGACTTTTCGCTAGGAATTTCTTCGGGGCAAGGCGGCTCGCGCCTCTCGCACTCGCACACCAAGCAGTTTCATTATGTGCAGCAGTCGCTAACGCTGTGGTCTGAGATTATGCGTAAGATGTTTCAGCTCTGGTTCCAGGCCGACAGCGACCTGGTGTCGGAGAAGTCGCGTTACCAGCTCACGGACACGGGCCAGGGGCTCAATCGGATCAAGCCGTGCCCGTCGGTGGCGCGCACAATGCACAATATCATCCGCACTACGATGGACCGCACGGGCCAGTGGATTGGCTCGTCGGTCGTGCATCTTGGCGACAAAGCCGTGCCCAATGCGCTCTTCTTTTTGGATAAGTATACCCAGGTGCCGCGCATCTTGACCCCTGTGTTTTTGGTTATTAAAAACGTGGAGACCATTGTCAACACTGATAGCCATATCCGCGAGTTCATTGAATCACAGTTTGGTTCAATCGATGGCCTGAAAATGAGTAAGTACTTTTTTTTTTTTTGATTCCAGACCCTTTGCACTTGTTAATGTTTCAGTTGATGTTATTTTGCATTTCCATCGTGTGGTTTACTAACTTTTTTTTTTCTTTTATTAGCTATTCTATCCGATTTTTTCAAGCATGCGTTTGACGGCTCCGGCGCCGACAACTTTTACGATGCCGGCTCTTGCATTGATGGCCGCCTCACAAGTGCGTGGTCATGGGCAAATGACATTTCCAAAAAACCGTATTATGTGAGTTATTTCAAATCTTTTTTTGTTTTTTGTTTTTTTTGTTTTTTGCTAACGTTGGTTTATTAGAAAATCTTTTTGGTGGCTGGGTTCACCAGTTTTAACGGCACCGAGGGATTCTAAGTGGGAAAATTACTGAATTGATTGTTGTTTTGTTTTTCTTTTGGAATCCTGGAGTAACTGTGCAAACTCACTCACTCATTTTTATTATTATTATTATCATTATTATTATTGCTTGTACCCTTTTTTTTTTTTAATTTAATAATAGAGGTGATTTTTGAATTACATGGTACTAGATTGTTTGCTTTGCTTATTTTTTTTTTTTTTTTAAAATGAAGAGCATGTATTTTTTTATCTTTAGTATAATAGAACATATATATAAAGATCAGGTAGTATTAGTTTGGACACGGAAAATATCACAAAATTATTCACTTAAACTTTACAACCATAACTATCTTTTATGGGTTTTATTTTGTTTTATTCTTTTTCAACTACAAGAGTAAGCGCGACTTTTCTACAAATTCATTCAACATGAAGAGGGTTTTATGCTTCTTTTTTTTTAATTGTTTTTTTATTGTTTTTTTTTTTTTTTTTGGCGTATTTATACAAAGAAAAAATACTCGCGGAGCAAATTCACGCGTGCCTTCAATCGGCAAATAGCCTGCTCGAATGGCTTAAGAGCACTTCAATACATTGACGGAGTAAGTTCGAGACGCCCACGCAAATGCTCAAATAACAATGTACAGAGCAGAGGCGTTGCGCCAAGCTGTTTAGTGTCCACCTTGTTGAGATGAACCCCTCCGACGGACGACAACAGTACAGCGTATTTGAAATTGTTTGAACCGAGGACAACCGTTTTTCCTACCAGGTCCACGCTTATGTCCCTGCTGCACGTCCGCCAATCCTGACATCCGCGGCAAAGCCAGGCATACTCAGCAATAAAGAGAGTATACCAAGCTCATGCGACCTTAAAAGAATGGCGCTAGGGGGGAGACCTGCCAGGACTTTTCAGCAAAAGCCCTCGATCTCTGAAAAGCACCCCTAACAAACCATCCCAAAAGAATCGCAAAAAACATTAGATCCAATCTTTCCAGAAACTCATTCGCCTTCCCTCGGCCTCTTTCAGCAGAGGCACATGAGAGAGAGGCATAACAATCGAGCCCATAAACAAAATACCAGATCCAACACCTAGTTCCCGCCAAGGAAGCAGGTCAATGGAGGGTAGCCCTGTCAGAACGTCAAAGAGGCAAACATGATATTAATAGTCGCCGTAGCCTCACGACACAAATTATACTTGAGGTCAGCGTGGAATGGCAAGTATAAACCTAACGCGGGTACCGCGTCACCACTTCTTTTGGGGGCGCACAACAGCCGTAACTGCTGCCGCCCCCAAGGAGAAGAAAAGAAGAAGAAAAAAAAAAAAGAGAAAAGAAAGAGAAATATGGAAAGAATGGTGACACTAATATATACCGTGTATATCTGGGCATGAGTATACATGGGAATGGAAGGTCTGTGATGGAGAGGGGGAAAAAAAAAAAAAAAACTGACTTGAAAAAAGTTACCCTGACGTTTTGTATTTGGAATTAAAGACCGGCACTATATGGCAGCAAACAGTGTGGGTTTGACAGTGTGAGGTTTTTGATTGATTTTAATTATCAGTAAAATGATTTATTACTAAGACTTGTATATATTCTTGTTAAATAACCGCCACAAATAACATGGATCTCCATCACTACAGCTATCACAAATAGCTAGCAAAGCAAAATGGCCTAATCATCTATATCAACCAACCACACAGATCAATAATAAAATTACCCAGGGCGCATTGATGATAATAATATTGCCGGAAAACAGTCAACAGCTTTCTTTACTCCAATAATCTATTTTGAGTACCTGGCTTTTAAGCTTTAGTGATAGCCCTTTGTTGAAGGACCGTTGGGTCTGGTGCCTTTTTTTATACAGTTCAAACGCCCAGCCGATTGTATTTCTGTTATTACCGACGCTCAATGCCACTGTCATATGAAATCACGACAACCCATTTTGGGATTGCCTAGGTCAACTGCTGTTGTTAACTCAATAACTGGCGCTAAATGCTAGTAAATATTTCTACATAATTTGCTCGTATTTTCACAATGCCGTGGTGGTTAGGAATATGACGGCAAGTACACCTCCATTTGTATCATGGTCAAGACTGTTTTCCTCTAAAGATTTCCAGTACCCATAAAAAACACCTCTTTAAAGCTTTAAACATTGTACCAAGTTTCAAGAGTTTTTCATTTGTAGCTAACACTTATGTCGCATTCATAAAGCCGATTAACAGAAATATCACTATTAGGGGGAACTTTAGGGGGCTATTGAAACAAGTAAGGGACAAACACGGAGAGAGTGTTTCCTTCTTGCTCTTTATTTAATTTGGTTTTTGCCGAGAAAAAGAAGAAGAAGGGGTATTTGTCTAAATGGTTACCACAGGTCACCGTGAAAGAGCTACCAAAGTCTAGTTAATCTAACTGGGAAGACTAGTGTCTCAGCTTTTTACTATTTTTGTACGATTCAAGGTCAACTGTCCTTTTTCTTGAAATTTCATTACTACTTCTAGTGGTTTTCTATTGTCACTTTATTTTCATCATTTTTTTTTTTTTGGCAGATAACTACTGGTAGAACCTGCAGTGCTCTGAGTCCTAGACTTTGATCGAGATCACCATGACCAAGAGGCGAAGTGCACTGGTCAGTTTAGGCTCAAACAGGCCTTTTGTACTCACCCGCATTTTTGACTGCAGGCTTAGGCATCACGTTGTCATGGAAACTAAGCGCCGCCAATCGAAAATAAGCAAGTCCTACTGGTACCAAAGCGGTTACTTACTATAGTGTTACATAAACAAACCCACATGTATTACATAACTGCAGCTACCAAAACAAGTTAGGCTCGTACGGCGGAAACTGCAAAAAGTTTAAAAAAAAGACTATGTGTCAATGCCAATCAATTGACTGGTGGATTATTTTTTTTATTCATTGATTCTTACTTATATATATGATTTATTCTTCTGAATAATTACGAAACTCTCAAAATATTTTATTATTATTATCATTATTATTTCATGGTGTGGCTCTAAATAATTCCAGTTCATCTTTTTCTCCCTTTTCTTCTCCTCCGTTTTCCCATTCATCTCGCCTTGCACAGCTTTGCTTAACATCCCTGAACTTGTTCAAATGGCTGTGACTCTGTCAGGCAAACACCACAATGCTCGCAGCCACTTTTCTTCTTGCATTACCAACCCCAATGCTCGTTCTGACAGCCACGACTTTGACGACCTCTTGATTTCCTGCATTTTTCCAAATAAAAAACCAAAAGCCCTGCTTCGTATCAATACCAGTTTGGCTAAAGAAAAATCCTCGGCGCGTGCAAATATAAGCTCGCCCGTGCTCTCGTCTTCTTCTTCGGGAGTATCACTCTCGCCATCAACGTCGGCAGCATCTGCCGACAACTCTGGAAGTTACCACCCGGTCACTGCCGCTGTCAACAACAACAACAACAACAACAACAACAACAACAACAGCAACAACAACAGCAACAACAACAATAACAACTACACATTGAGGAAAACCCCACTCTCGCCAAAGCCGTCGCTGATTCCGGCCAATGACACCACCAGCTCCGGCGTCATCAACATAGCGCTTCCGCGGCGGCTAAGTCAGCCCAACGTGCCGCAACGGTCGCCGCCGTTGACTCCCCAGACTGCGTCTTTCTCTGGCTTGTCTGCAGCACCTACACGGCTACACTCTCCCTCTCAACCCGCTCCTCCATCATTGTCCACCCTGCCCAACCATGCGCCACTCCAGTACCAACACGGCTCGCCTCGCATGTCCCTGATCAGACACACCCTAACCCAGAAGACTCACAATTCTAAAAGGGTTAGGCCTGACGCTGCCAAATCCTCGCGGCGGCGGTTACATCAGCACGTGCTCACAACCGGCGGCCATGGGTCTGACAGTTCACCTGCTCAACCCACATCAATTGCCTCTGTCCAAGCCTCTGTCACCCGATCTGCTTCTTACTCCTCCTCTTGCTCTTCCTCTTCTTCCTCCTGTATATCCTCGGCACCTGATATTTCGCAAAACCCCAAACTCCCCGCGAAGGCATGTCAAGCCGTTCCCATGCCGTCTAACACCCGTCGCGGTACCATCGCCACCTCCGTTTCCACAACTCCAAGGACGAACCCTCTTCCGGGGTTTGGCCTCTCGCTAGAGCTCTCGCCCGATCCCACTGACCCGAACAACGTTACCCGCTCTAAACAGGCTGTGAGCCTTGCCAATCTTTTTATCAACTATACTGTCGCTAGCACTGCATCGCCCTCCGACCTCCACCGCAACGTTTCGACTGGCCCCACGGTCCGCACTTTTAAAAACCCCATTGAGAATGTCGATGACCTCGCCAGGTCCGGCTCCAAACTCGAGAATGCCATTCTGGACTCTTTTGAGCGCGTCGAGATTTCGCCCTCGCCTCAGACTATGGCCCGCGCCCAGAAGGCCAGGGCCAATATGGAAATTCACTATGAAATGCTCGCAAGTTATCAGGGCCTCACTGAACGACCCGAGATCATTGACAACGAGGGACATATTAACTTTGCTGATTTGCCACATTTTTACACTTACAACCCCTTACAAGTCATTCGCAACAGAAAAGCTCGCACCCCTTTTGTGGCGCTGGAGCCTCAGACCCCCAACGCCTCATCGTCCGCCAGCCATCACCACTGGACCGTTGACATCTCCGAGTTTATCGTTGACCAGCCCTGGCGCTTTCAGAACCACAATTTGATCCGAGACGCCAAGGGAAAGCTGCGTTACCCCAGCGCCATGGCCGAGCGCGACTTGACTCCGTCTAAAAACATGATTGTGTCGCGGCTCAATAAATTTAAACAGAATCTCACTATTAACAATGGTAGCCGCAGCCGCAACAACAGCATCTCCGACAACGCCACGCCAGAATCCGATGTTTCCCGGCAATCGAGCATTGACGAGCGGCATCGCACCGGCGTTTTTAACGTCCCCATTGAGAGCATACAAAAATCTAAACCTTTAGACTTGCATTACGACTCCATCTCTTCTATTGATAGCCATAATTTTACGACCACTAACAATAATCAGAATACCTCGAACACTAACGTTCCTTCTTTTGACAAAAAGAACAACTCTCTATTTAAAAATTCTTTGGCGCAGAATAACTCGCTCGCCACACGTGAAGATGATCGGCGGCAGAACAGCATTGAGCCCGAGGTGGTCCTCAGCGCAGGATCAACCCCGGCGTGCGAAATTTCTGCAGAGATTGAGCCTGAGCCCGTGATAGACGTGGAACGAAATACTGTGCGTGCTGCGGCGACTGAGCTTGCATGTCTTGAACTTATTTACTTGATGCGTTACCTCTCTATTGAGAACAAGGTAACCGTCATGAGCGACAACACTGGATTTCTCCCCGCGGCCGTGCGAGAGGTTCAAGTCAAGCAGATTTCAACAGACTTTTATCAGCAGGTGCGAGCTGTGCAGCGTGACGTGTTTCCTCGAGCCAAAACAGCAGTACAACAAGCAGAAGAACAGATGCAGACGCTACGACGCACCCAGTTGTCAAAAACGTCGACCCGTATAGACAAGCTGCTCGTGGATACTGACCAGACTGTCAACCGACTTGCCACGACCCTCAATCTTGAGGTCAAGCAGTTGAGTGAGCGCATGGACTTACTTGAGCGCAGTACAAGCAAAGTGCGCTACAGATGGGTCATTATCAATACGGGCTACTTGCTCTTGGAATACCTGCTAGTATTTGTTATGTGGGTGGTCTGGGGTCTGGTGTCGATTATGTTAGGCGTGCGCCGCACCGGTGGTGTCCTTGCCACCATTATCAAATGGCTTCTTTGGTGCTAGTTGGCTCGGATAGAATCAAACTCGCCTAGACTCTTTTTTTTTTTTTTTTTTTTTTTACTATCATTGCCTCTGCGACTCCTTGTCTTTATGGACTTTTCTATCTTTAATTGTTTCTCCTCCTTCTTTTTATGTTTTTACTTTTTACGAATCATTCTATATTAATATTACATCTAATTTGCATCCTAAAAATTGTGACTTTCATTATTTTTCAATTTTGGTATGACTATCATTTATAGTTGAGATAACTGCTTTAAACTAAACGCCTTCTTTTTATGTCTTTATTTTATTTTTATTTTTTTCATTCTTTGTTAGGTTTCATTGTATGACAACAAGTAGTTTTTTTCTATCTAAATTATCATGTATAACTGATATTGTCCACTTTTTTTTTGGAAAAAAAAAATCAAACTCATAACCATGTAATAGGTACCAATTCGAATTGGCTACAACATATCGTACTCTAGGTAAAAAAATATATATATATATATACATACTACATTCTATACTCGGAATGCTAAAAAAAAAAATGAACATGAGAAACCGGTATAAATTCGACCATATCATTGATGACGACGAACGGGAATTGTGCAGCACAGCAACACGCGCATCCAAAAAAAAAAAAAGAGACTATGCGGTATAACCAACAAAAACCCTTGAAGAATTTTTTTCTTCTTTCTCCAGGGTTTTATGTGAACAAAATAAATACCGCAAAGATTGTCAGTTGTAAGCTCTAATTAAAAAAAAAAAAAAAAAAACCGTTAGGCAAACGAAATAATAATAACAAGCCTGAGGAATGTGTGGGGAACCGGTTAACGGTGATAGCGTTGCAAACGGTTATGCTGGTTGAATGAAAAAAAAAAAAAAAAAAACGAACAAAACAAA
>JAJMRT010000351.1:0-25113 GCA_030558065.1 Geotrichum phurueaensis | reverse complement strand
ACCGTTGCGCTAACTGGTTTTCCGAGGATAATAAAGGTTATGGGGGGTTGGTATCAGTGCCTGAAAAATTTATTTTATTTAATATAAATATTTCAGCATAAGGCTTATTGTAATAATAATAATAATAATAATAATAATAATAATAATAATAATAATAATAATAATAATAATAATAATAATAATAATAATAATAATAATACATAATACATAATACATTGTCATACGGTAATGTTAACTCACGTCTATTTTAACTGGTACCAATGGCATTAGCTAACTATAAAAGTTATTCCACAGTAACTACTTCGTAACTCGGCCATCTCCAATAACAAAATTAGCAATCACACTGTTAGACTGGCTGCTAAACTATAGATATGAATTAAAGAGGCGGGAGTGTTTTTTTTTTTTTTTTTGAAAACGAACACTGTTGCCAGTATAATTAATACTATTATTGAAATATTGGTTTAATGGATCAAGATATACAATACCTTTTTAGTAGCTTCAGGAAGCTACCACCTACGACAGGTTTAGATGTAAAGTACTAAGACAATGGTAGTAAAAGCCTGCTTAAATTTTGCAAGTTCAAAGCCAGCTCAGAACAAACTCAGCGCCAATTTATTTTAATTTTTAAAGAGCCAACCTTCAAAGTCTGCTGTATTTAATCAGTGAGCTTCTGGTATTCCTAGCGGCTATAATCCTTGGGCCCTGTCTGCTAGAATTAATAAATAATAAACTAATGCCTTGAAATCTTTCTAAAAAAGATTGACAATGCCCATACGACGAAAAATATAAACCAAATTTTGATGTTTAAAATTTCAAAAGAAAAAAAAAAAAGGGTTTTATCGCAACTAATGTGATAATGATGAACGAAATGTAAAACAATTGTAATCTCAAGGGTGGAGCTACGAAAATATATGGCACAGTATTGTGAAGCAGACGTCAATAATTACAAATCACATGTGTGTAGTCGTAATAATAACTAGTTTACGAGCTCAAATTCTACCACTGATTGTATACACTAAATATTTAAAACCCCAATTATATCACGTATATTACATTAAGTTCAACAAGAGAAACAAAATGACCTGGCTCCTGGTGCTGAACAAAGAGACAGACAATACTGCAAACCAGCAAAAGCAGCAACAACGTATATTGTTACATGGTAACCGCCAGGTAGACCTGCGGCGTCAGATTTACCGTCTCTCAGTGGGTTTTTTTTTTTTTATTATTATTATTATTTTTTTTTTTTGGAATGTTCTTAATTGAAGCGGGAAGGAAGCAGTTGTCCCGAAGCCAACGTATAAAGAGTGCCCTGCTTTCACAAACCAAACCGTAACTCAGGCTTGGACCCTTTTGTGGTAGCTTAAAAACCACCCCAAGGATTGCGATTTTGGCTTTGTTGTTTTTGTTTTTTTTTTGGTGCTTGAAAAAAAAAAAATTCAAGTAATTGCTTCTCTTGTTTTTAATTTATTCCGTGCTAAAAAAACTGTTGTTTAAATACATAGCGCTGGATTTGGTCATAATGAAGCGTGTGCATGCGGTTACGGTACCGACAATGATGTCATCAACGCGCAGTGTCATCATTCCTAAAGGAGCGATAGTTTATTAAAAAAAAAAAAAAAAAAAAAAAAAAAAAAAAAAAAAAAAAAACCAAGAAAAAAAATTAACAATTTCCTTTTAAATTTTATAGAAAAAAAAAAATTAACATTCTTAACTGGTGGTTTTTTTGAAACATGGCTTCTCAAATAGTGATAGAATTTTTCTTTTAGAGCCATTGGTAACGGCGGAATCACCAGCCCTAGCAAAAACAAAAAAAGTTTCTTGAATTTGATAACATTGTTCGTCAAGCCCTGACAACTCTTAACAGAAGCCTATCCATTGCAAAAATCCTTTTTCTTCTAGATATTCGAAATAATTTTTCTTGAATTTATAAATTTATATGTATATGAAACAATGAAAAAACAACAAAACATTTTATATAAAACAACAACTTTTTTTATTTGCAATAATTTTTTTTCTAATAAGTCTTTGCCATCTCCATGGAAAAAAAAAAAATTCTAAGGTGGAGCGGCAAAGAAAATGCTTAAACCGAGTTCTTGCCGCGGACTTCGTAAGGAAGCATCATTGAAATGATAGCAAGAGCACCAAGAACACCAGCCATGACATAGACAGGTGCGGAAGTGGCGGTACCACCGTAGTATGCAACAACAGGAGAAATAGCACCCATGGCACGGTTAAAAGAAACGGAAATACCGTTACCCGTAGCACGGTGCGAAGAGGGCAGAACTTCGGGTGTGTAAGCAAAAAGCGTACCAAGGTAGATATTAATGCAAACACTGATAGCACACGAGAAACCAAGGTTTTGGGCCGGGGTGCGCACTGCAGTGTAGGCAAACATGAAGGTCATTGTCAGTAAGGCACCGATAGCCATAGTACCGCGGCGGCCGATAATAGGCAACTCAACCATAAAACCAGCAATAATGGGGCCAGCAATCGAAACAGAGTTGACAATCAAGTTGTTCTTGTAAGTAGTGTTAAGCGAAGAGTCACCAAAGTCAGCGCCACGAGATTCAAGGTAGAGAGGGAGGAAAGCAGTGAAAAGAGGGTACGCGAGACCAATAAGCATCCAAGAAAGAAAGTTGAGGACAGTAGAATAACCAAGCATCTTAGTAGCAAAAAGACCCTTCAAATGGAAACCGACAGACTTAAGAGCATCAAGAACATTGAGCTTCTGGGCAAGGGTCTTTTCACTGTTGTCACGTTCAATGGTTCCGCAGGCCTGGAGCTGTTCCAAAGTCAACGGGTTGGTGCGACCAGAAGACGCAGCAATAGTGTCAAGAGATTGAATGACCTTTTCATCGTTACCGTTGGAAATATCGTACTTGGGGGACTCAATCATGGTAATGAAAAAGACACGGGCACAGGCACAGAGAAGAACGAAGCCACCGCACGCAATGTACGTGTATCTCCAGCCCATGTTCTCCGAGCGCGGGCAGTTCGAAGCATCTTCACAAGAAAAGTTGGAAATCAAAGGCCAAGCAATTAAACAGGTGACAGTCTGACCAATACCCCACCAAAGCGCAAGGAAGGTCAAGAGCCACTTCTTACTCTGGGGCAAAAACTCAAGGAAAGTAACGGAATCCAGGACAAGGTTACCACCACAGCAGAAATACGAAACAGCAGAAATAGAACAAACAGCGACAAAAGAAAGGCCACCAGCGACAGCCATAGCAAAAATAGCAGTAAAGAAAAGGGTGATGTTAAATGCAATCTTTCTGCCAATAATATCAGCAGTGAAACCCCAGAAAAGGGCACCGCAGAAAAGACCGACGTAGTCGGCAGAGACAAGTGCCGGGTAGCTATGGTTAAACTCCTTGTTAATCTGAGTTTGAGCCACACCGTGCAGCAGGAAAAGCAGCGAGTCAACGGCGTATCCCATACCGTTAAGGCAGAAAAGCTTGAAATGGTATTTGGTAAAACCAATCTCGTTAAGAGCCTGGTTCACAAGGGCAACTTTGCGTGCAAGGACCTCATCCTCTACCTTGTAAAGATCGTTCTTCATGCTTTCAGACGAAGTGTCAGTGAACTCACTGTTGGTAAGACCGACATCTTTCTCATATGTATTGCTGCTAGAAGAATCCATTGTAAAAATAATACAGTTGAATAATGGTTATAATGAATTTGATCAAGTATAAGATGGAGGAGAAGAAGAGAAAAGAGATTGAATCCAAAGGGATAATGGTCAGTTTATATAGACGAGTTTGCCTGAATGAAATTTTTATTATATTTCTTTTTTTTTTTTTAAATGACGTTTTAGCTAAATAAGAAAAAGATTTTTTTTTTTTTTTTTTTTTTTTCAGGCCTAAGCTGGACTAGAAATGAAAACTATGTTGGAGTACGCCGAGCCTAGAAGTTTAAAAGAGCCTGAGTTTGTGAGAGAAAAAAAAAATTGGTCGGGAGTTTGTTTAGGATTCACAACTATTTCATTACAAGTGGGAGGTACTAGATGAGTACGCAAAAATTAAGTGTACCGTACCAACGAGCCAACTGTAAACTAGAAAAAAAGAAATATGTAAAATACTTTTAATTTTTTTTTTTTTTACAGTTTCTTTAGTTTGCCCAGAAGGTAAAGGATATTGAATCTTTCCGGGTTTAGTATTTTGACAAACTATGGACCTGGGATCCGATCTGTCAATTATATCTGATGCTCCGATGTGCCGAACAGATTAAATCAACCGCGACAATTTAATGATAATTGTCTCGACAGAATGATTTGCAGAGTCTACTGCTTTTTTTTTTCACGCTGAATGAGTTTGTTTTTTTTTGTTTTTTCTCTCAATAGAGGTCCCTTGCTGATGACCCTGCTGTCAGGGACCGAATGTCTATAAAAGGTTGAGATTTGAAAACCCCTCCCCTGATAGTAGCAAATGCCCTGCATCATTCAACATTGGTATCTTTTGGTAAGAAGAGAATAAATAAGCACAATTTTACTATTATCAGTTAGTACCGGTCTATCGGTGGCCATTGCTCTACGTGAGGAATATGGCTTGCAGAATGGCTGGCAATTCCTAAAAAATGGTGTTCAACATTTTGCCAGTCGCCGCGATAAGAAAATAATAAAAAAATGCTGAGTCATGAGAAACTATCAATGATTACTTGCGTCAATTGATTGTTTGGAAGTGAAAGAGGCTCTTATTTGAATTCAAAGAATAGATATACTCCAATCAAATTAGTTAACTTTTTCCCCGCCATCAGTTACTGTTACCATTTGTGAAGGGGTGCAATTCTAAATAACTGCGTTGTTTTTTGGTTTTTTTTTTGTCTCGCCAATCTTTCAGCCCTACAACAGAGATAAGACGCGCATTGATGCTGCAGAACCCCTTATTTCATTACTTAAAATAATTTAAGAAAGTAATTTGTTTTGTTGACAGAGAGTTAATTTTGGTGGGATAACTTAACTACACTCCTGAGTCATGTTTCAGACCAGGGAAGCATACTAGCAATTGGCAGCCCCGGGCTAGGTTTTACTCACTTGGCCCTTGCAAAATCCGACATTCGCATCAGATGCGCTTCAGGTTTCCCGGGTTTGCTAAAGACCAGCTTACCGGGCTTACTCCACGAAAAAGCCTTTGCGCTAATGAGAAAAGTCCAGCCTTTCTGAGTTCTTGTGTCTACAAGTAGAGGCGCGCTACAAACAGCCCCAGACCAAGGTAAACGGGGTGTCTTGTTAGTATATAATTTTCCATAAGACACGTAAATAATAGTACTACTAATACTATAGGCAGTTAATGGGTTGACAACAACTGGTGTCAATATGACCCTGTGTGGCACTCAAGTGCACGAAATGTTTGTTAAACTTGCATTTCCTTTAATTTAATTCTATGCAATTATGATCTTTTAAGACAACTTTATTTTGCACTTTCTTTCTGTTGTGATAACCTTGTTGCTTTTGTTGTTATCATACAGAACTGTTATCTCCGACGCAGTCTTTTATTTATTTTTTTTCGTAATATTTTTTGATGGGCCTGTGTGTCAATTGAAGCATGATTGTTTGTAGATTGATAAAATAAAAACATATTGATTGCGATAAGGTGAAGATAATGTTTAAATGTCTTTATCAAAGGTATGTGTGCATTGATAACCCGCAAGCATGGCGGCAATAGCTGGCCAGCAAACTCGGTGCTATTGAATAAAGCTTAAAATCAGAATTATAATAATAAATATGAAGCTAATCCAGTAAATTCTCATCTTACAAACATTAAAAACTTTCGTGGAGGTGAGAAAAGCAAAAAGACCCCCCAGATTTAGTAAATCTACGCGCTGATAAAAGAAAGAAAAAATTAATGTTTGCTGTTTTTAACTGCTTGTGAACTTGAATATTATTCACCAAGTCGTCCTAATCTAATTAGTTAATAGAAGCACCGTGGTGGGTTTCAACAAAGAAACTATATATCCATCCACGTCATTGAAACTTGGCAATCCTGCCTACACTGTAGTTAAAAGCTGATATTGTTCTCACAAGCGACAATTGGTTTTATCTATGAATCACCAGAAGTTTCAATGTCTCAAAGAAAGAAAAAAAAGTAACCACTGGTTGTTATGTTTTTTTTGTTTTTTTTCTATTCAGCTTATCAAAACAAAATCTCAAACTGACAATCAACAAACAAAACGAGCAGATATGGCTGCTGCGCCAACATGGGAGACAGAGTGCAGCAGCTATCAGCACGTGATTTAG
This sequence comes from Geotrichum phurueaensis, assembly GCA_030558065.1. NCBI lineage: Eukaryota > Fungi > Ascomycota > Dipodascomycetes > Dipodascales > Dipodascaceae > Geotrichum > Geotrichum phurueaensis. The sequence continues at coordinate 18,881 of JAJMRT010000351.1, read as the reverse complement.
TACCTCTGCCGCTTTTGATTCTATCTTGCCGTCGATCATTGCTACTGGAAAACATATCCTGCTGGCGATGGCGGCTGTGGTTGTTGAAGTTCACCAATCCAACCCTAGCAACCAGACGCCATTGTATACCTGTATAGCAAGTTTCATATTGTGGTTCAATTCCATATCAAAGTAAATATAATCTTATATAACTTCACAGGTTTTATGTATATATTGATGTTTGTAGTTTAGGTAGGTATTGTTACCTAATCAAAACCCAATTTGATGACTAATAGGTTTACATATTGTAACATTTTTCCTTTATTTGGGAAAACGGAACCACGCCTCACTTTACCTATACTTGAACACAACCATGGCGCTAAGCCAATTAAAAATTAAAAAGTACCAGACTCAGCAACCCATACTGCTTCTGTTGCTTTTTTGCAGTTGTAGAATTTTAGAAAGAAGAAAAAAAAAAAAAAAAACTAAAGCTTAAAACGCAGATGGTGGTATGTAGGATGGGAACAATGTCTTTTTGTACCAAACTATTATTCACAAGTCTAGGAGTGAGAGTATCAAAACTATAAGTAGTTGTTAACATAATTGTCTATTGCTTCATCGTTTTTGCTCATCAATGAAAACACCCTGCTCTCATATTTTGAAATTCCCAAACTTATACAATCACTGTCAACCCTGAGAAAGAATACCTGCTGCTGTTTATCATAGTTGTTGAAATTTAGCTGTTGGTTTTAAAGTTTTGTTTGGAAAAAAAAAAAAAAAAAAAAAAATTACCTTTGGAAAATGCCCAGCTCACATGACTGGCCTTATGCACAGTGACGTCAAAATCACAAAACCCTCTTTTGCCTGCCCACACCCTCAGTACCATTTTAGAGCCATTTGAATAAACAAGGTTTGTTGCCAGTGCACACCCAGTTTAGGAAACTTACCGAATAGAGTCTTTTTCCGTCAACTCCAGGCAATCTGCACGATGATGTCTTCTTTTTTTTTGTGTGTGTGTGTTTCAGTACAATTGTAAAATAGTTGTCACACATTTACACATATAAAATAGGCAATAAAAATAAAAAATTATTTATTTTCTTCCCCTTGTACATACTCTTTACGGAATTGGGAAAAGAAAAAAAATATGTGTGTAGTTTTCAGCTGGGTACGGGTTGGTCTTTTTTGGGGAATTTAACTGAATCCGGAAATGGATTCAAGTGTGGTAATGCTGTGAAACTTTGTCCCATTTATGGGTACGGTAGGTAAAAGCATTGCTGTTAGTCAGCAGTATACCACAAACATATTAGTGATGATATTAGCTGTGCTTTTGTTGGTCCAAGGTTTATGACTTGGATTCAGACCTGAACATTGTCGGGAAATGGGAACTTGATTTATTAGATTTAGATAGTTCTGTCATACATGAATATAGTCTCAATAAAACTCACGAAAATAAGGTGTTTGTAGGATGAAATCCCGGTGTCTGAAAAAAAAAAAAAAAAAAAAAAATATACGTACCGCTTGAGCCAAGCTCTGAGGTTTTTCTGTTTGTCAATGGCTATATGTGCGGGCTTAAAAAAGGGGAACTGCATTTCTGAGTGCCCTGAACAAAGTAGTAAGCCCCTCGGTACCAGAAAACAGGGCCTTGGCTCACGTTCTACGGCAATGATGTGTGTGTGTATATATACGCTGACAACTCAAGCATTCTGTAAACACCAAGCTACACTTTTTTTTTTTTTGATGCCATGACTCAGCCAGTGAGAACTACTCTTGACTGCAAAGTTACGTCAGTCAAGTTACATGGGTAAACCGACAGCTCACCATTTTTATGCTTGCTGGTGAGTTACGTAACTCATTGTTTTGTTTCTTTTTCAACTTCTTTACCCAGCCTTCTTTCTGTGATTAATTTTGAGCGCGAAAGATGGCACGAGTTAAAAAGAGTTCTGACTTGTTGACTGGCAACCCTAGTTAAATCCAACGAGCTATAAGCCTTTATAGACAAGTATTGACATGGGAATTGTTTTTTTTCATGTTTTATTTTCTTTAATATATTTTGTTTTTTTGCACAAGTGCTAATTGACATTAAGTTTATATATATTCTCTTTTGGTTTTGGGTTCAAGAATTTTTATCTATCGGCGTAGTCCGCCACACAGATCTCAATGGTACTGTTGATATATATCAGTTTATTTGGGTTTTCTAGAAATCATTAAACGCCGTTAACAAGCATGGAAATTTGCTAATTTGGATATTCAGATATATTCTAAACTCAGTATTCATAAACACAAGAAGAAGAAAAAAAAATTCTACTAAATCATTAGCTATAAAGACGGAGGAGAAAAAAAAAAAATTTTTTTTGAAGATCTATTAGATTTTCTTCATGAAATGGTGATCCATTACCGCTTATTTCTAAAGAGTTCAAAGCTTAGACGTTTAGATTAACTCATGGAACCTAGTCGAGCAAGCAGCAGCAGCAGGCGGCGACGGTGCCACCGTTTTTGTGTATATGTACGGGTTGCTTGTAACAGCCCTGGTCCCCCAGGAGAATTTGCTATTCTGAGCCTATACATGTAACCTCACCGTTTTATTACTCGAAAGGTCAAAAAAAAAAATTATTAAAAAGATTTTTTTTTTTTTTTTGAATAATCCATATTAACGCATCTAAGCTTGTTTAAACATGAGAAGAAAAAAAAAAAGGTTGAGGGCATTTTCAATAGTGGTAGGTTTTGTGACCAACAATGGTAGTAACCTTTGTAGGCTAATTACATTAGTGATCACAAGTTAAAAAGAAAGAAAAAAAATACGAGCCTCGAGAAAGAGAAAAAAAAATAAAAGGGTCCCGGCTGGTTACCCGACGGCTAGGAGCCTTAAGCGTTCTTCCCATTCCTAAGACGGGTAAGTTGTTTAGTAACCAAAATAAACTGATCTACCTAGCTCAATACCGTTTGCGTCGGCATCTCGGTTCCTACCAAACAATCAGTGCAGTAACATTACGCAGAAAGTTTTACAAGGTGGTTACAAGCTGTTGCTTGTAGACCAGAAAAGAAAATTTAAAAAAATATTGGAAAAAGTTCAACAAATTGTTACTAGCAGTCGGCATCAGATCCTGAAGCCAACTGAATATATTATCATAAAATACCCTAAAACAACATTACCAGGATAGTCCGGGATTCCAGAGCCAGCGCTCCCATCGTTATTAACCAAGAGCTAGTTGCAATTAGAAAATAAAAAAATGTGTTTTAATCAGATTTCAAAGAAACATATAGAATAATGTTTTCCTCTTCAGCACACGAAGTTTTTTTTTGCGTTGAAGTTGCATGCCAAAATTCCAAATTAATTAAAACGAGTTTGCTATAGGCACATTTTTGAATTCAGCAAGGTATGGGAGAAAGACGCAGGTGAATCTTCGATAATGCCAATTGAAAAGAAAAAAAAAAATTTCTTAAAAAAAAAAAAAAGCACAAACATATTTACTATCGCTGTAAATTTTCACGGCGTAGAAAAAAATATAGATCAAATGAAACAAAAAGTATGGAAAAAAAAAATTGTATTAGGAGTGAGACCGTACATGAATTTACATGCAAAAAAAAAAAAAAAAAAAAAAACTTGAGTATGGGTCCCATGATCCAAAAGATCACGGAATACCAGCCAGGTCCAGCTTCGCTTTTTTGTTAGCGGAACTTGACCCGTAAGAAAAAGGTAAATAGAGAATAGAGAATAGATAATAGAGAATAGTAAGAGAAGAAGAAAAAAATCAAAGAATGATAGGAGTTTGAGAAAAAAAAAAAGAAGATTTTTTTATAGTTTTTCTTTGCTTTCGTAATGAGAAAAAACCCTAACATTACCCTATCTTTAGGGCTTTTACTAGGAGGGTCTTACAGCCCAGGGACTATTCAACACCTTCTTTTTTTTTGTCAGCCGTTGATATGTGGTAGCTGTATTACAGATCCATAACTATATTTAAAAATGATTTCAAGGGCACACTCACCTACATCAATATATCAAAATGTCAAAATATGATAAATTGCCAAACGGGCTTGAGTTTCCAGTAACACCCCCCAAGTGGAGAGTCTTTTCCCTTGATTGTAGTGTTTATAGTGATATTATGATAACAATGTATAAAGGTGCCCAGGTAAGAGCTTGGTAGTGGCGGCCCTCTACAACTATAATAGAAGGTGTAGTGAGCCGCCGAGCAAATAAGGAGGGAAAGGGGGGAAGGTCTTGGTACCCGGCTATTTTGTAGTATGACTTTTTTCCTCTTTTGTTTGACACAAGTTTTTTTTTTCTCTTAATAAGACAATGACAGTCGGTATACTCTATACCACTTAGTACTCACCACTTTCACCTTGATTCAAAACGGTATCTACTATATCGATGTCTATGGTTTTTTTTTTTTCCCCCAAGCAGCCAGTTGATTAGAATGGGATTCTGGAAAAATGTAAAGTCCTTTTTAGCTTTGGAAGAAAAAGAAAAAAATGGTTTTATAATCAATCTTGCTTTCTTAGTAAAATATACCAAGACTTTTGCTGTTTAATCAAGGTGGTGAAGTGATACCGTGCCTAGACTATTAAGAACAAGCACGGGCATCACGGGTCTTTAGACTTGGGACAAAAAACCCTATTTAAAACTTAATACCATCAAGTATAACCCTTGAAGCACAGTACCGACCAAATTGTGGTGGTGGTGACTTTATCGTGACAAGAATATATCTAACCCCAGAAACCGGATTGTAAAAAAAAAACAAATTAATAGGGGGCCGGTTGTCACGTTCCACGTTACGTGAGCGTTCCGAGGAAGGGGGAAGAAGGAGGGTTCAAAAAGAAAAAAACGGCTTGTACTGGGATGGCCCTGATTAAATAAAAAAAAAATACCTAAGAGCCTTGAAAAAAAATAAAAAACCAACCCATGGTACCAGGCCACTTTAATTAGTTTTATTTACCCTGAGCTTTTAACTTACAACTTGAAAAGTATCAGAGTCTTTCAAGAGTGCTAAAATATGTATATCTATATAAAAAAAAATAAAAAAAATAAAAAAACTAGTAGTGCTCGGCGGTGTGGAATGTAAAAAACCATCTTATACGCGCTAAGAGCTTTGGCCTTGCCAGTCTCACAGAAATATGTATCTAGAGCTATTTTTTTTTTTTTTTTTTACAGATATCCTTTTGTTACGCAACTTCTAGATATTACAATAAACTTATTTTCAAATCCATCTCAAGTACCATGACCCTAGTCTCTCTATTTTTTTATTATTTTTTTTTAGGGGCTACAATCGCCCAAAAAAAGAATGCACGTGATTTGCTTTCGTTTTGGGAGAACCTGTGGCAGATCGGGATTTAAGGCAAATATTGATCGTCATTGCAAAAATGGTCATCGGGGTATTTGGTCAACAGTAAACAAATGAAAAATAAAGAAGAAAAAAAAACGCGTGTGTACTATAAGAATATATACTGTGTTTCTCTAAGAAAACAACAACAAAACAAAAGGCTCTAAAGAAACCTACAAAACATTTAGGAAATTTTGCAAACCAAAAAAAAATAGGGATGCTTTTTTTTTTTTTTTTTTTTTAATTTTTTTTGAGAAAATGATAACGTAATCACTCACTTAAAAGTTGGCAGCGGCGTTTGGTCGGGGCGCGTGGTACTGGTCAATGTTGGCGCGGAACGCGTCCGAGTTCTCGTCGAGGGGCTTGTCGACGCGACTGCCACGGCCACTTGCGATGCCACCGCGGCGGCCCCACATGCGCCAGCATACAAAGGCAACTCCCAGAAGCAGCAGGAAGCCGCCCACACCGACAACAACGCCAATGATAATGTTGCGGTTCTTAGTCGAGAGACCACCACTACTGCTGTTATTGGAGGTGCTGGCAGACTCTGTCGCAGTGGCCTCTGCCGCAGTGGCAGTAGACGATGTTGTTGAGGATGTCTTCGAGCTAGCGCTAGTAGACGTCGAGTCTTGAGCCGTAGTGGTGAAGGTACTCGTGATGTCGACGGTAGTAACGAACGAAGTGGCAACGTCGCTAGAGGCAGTGGTTGTCGCGTCACTGGTGGTCGTCTCTTCGTCGGAGGTGGTAGTAGCTGTAGAATCCTCAGTAGTAGTAGTTGATTCAGAAGAAGTGGTAGACTCCGTCGTCGGTGTTGAATCTGTAGTGGTTGTTGATGTCTCAGAAGTGGAGGTAGAGGAGGAGGTGGTGGTTTGCTGCTCCGATGAAGAGGTAACATCCGACGAGGTTTCAGATAAAGTGACAAGGGTAGTCGACGGCAGCAGCGACGTTGACAGCATAGAAGTGGAACTAATAAGACTTGTGTTTCCAGCGTCTTGTCTAATGGCGAGTGGAACAAACGAGGGAGTGACGGCCTCGGTAGTGACAAAGTTGGGCTCCTCCTGTAGTAGATACAGGCCCTGGCGCTTCTGAATGATGATGGTGGAGGTGACGGTGGTCTCAGCAGCAACTAACGAGAGTGACGCAGCAGCAAGCGAGAGCGCTACGGACAGAAAATTCGACTTCATTTCTAAAGGATATATGGTATGATGGGTATTTGTTGGCGAGCGAGCGTCAGCAAGAAGCTAAAACTAAAAATAAATAAGGTCTGGACTGCTGGCAGTACAGGAATAAACGAGAGGATGGGGGGTGGTATTTAATAGAAGATGAACGAGAGTCAGGAAGAGAAGGAAGAAAGATGGCTTAGGTAACGAAGGTGAAGAAATAAAGCGTGAAGTTAAATGTTTGAAGAAAAAAAAAAAAGAAGGAAAAGAAAACAGTTGAAAGTAGTTTTTTTTTTTTTTTTTTGTAATAAAATTTTTATTTGAAACGGTTCGATCCTCATAAGAGAAAAAGAACCGCAGAAAAATAATAATAAAAATACCAAGGCAAGTACCAGAATCTCATTTAACCAGCTCAGAGCGGGGGGAGCCTCATGTTTAAGCCTCTTTCTGCCCTTTTGCTCCAGGGGAAGCAGACACCAAATGAAATTTCCCGAATGCACCAGCCCAGGTTTTTTGCCCGATACTAAAAATAGGGCCCTGCAATTTTGACTCTTTTTTTAACGTAAATTTTAGCATAGCCAGCGTAAACCTAAGCACAGTTACTTTTTTTTTTTTTTTTTTGGGAAATTTCCACCTGGAACGGCAGCCATCGGCAGCAGAAGGCCAACCCTGCCTTTGATTCATCATCGACAAGGAGCTACGGCACGGGTACGCTGTCAATGACCGCGCAAAATCTTTGTAAGCAGATCGATCCTTTAGCCCCCCTGTGCTGTAATTTTCTCTTGCCACAGACCGTGTGATCTTAGCTGCTGCAGAAACCCAGCCAGACCTGTTTGAAGTTTTGCTATTGGAACATTCTTGAGCGTGGCTATTCCAACCTTGAGGATCATTGGCCACACTCTCACTTAACTTGATGGCCTCGGTATTGGTGCTCCGGAAAATGTCTTACAAACTTGTTGATTCTACAAGAATGCGCTAATTATTTGAAACCAGGCTGTGTGACCCAGATTTAAGAATAATCGACTTTCTATCAACAACTAGCGTGTGAGCTTAACTTTGTTAAACCATTCGTGCCTGACTGAAGCAGTGCATACTAGAGATGGTGTCACACTGTCAAATTTGTTGTGAGTGCAAAGCTGGATCTAGATTTTTCACACTGTGCTCTGACTACTAGGGCTTGTAATTAAGTAATAATGGGGCGTGTGCTTGTCTGGCGACCATCACGGGTTCTCAAAATGTTTGTTTTGCAGAAATTCTGAAAATGCTGCTGAAAGTTGAACATAGACTAGAAATTCAACACCCCTATTTCTAATGCATGTGGGTGAAATAATTCAGCCGAAAAAAATAAATCATTACTCACTTTCCAATGAAACTGAATACCATTGAATAAACTATCCAGCTTTAAATCAAAGATAATAAACATTCGCGACCTACATACAATATTTTTTTTTCTCTTTGAGATCCCTGACCTTTTGTACAGCAGAACTCTGTTCAAAGCTTGATGGAGTACTGCTCGGTTTTACCCATCCCCCGGTCCACCAGCTACCAACAGGCCGATACCATCTCCCTCGACAACCAATGTTAAATTTCAGGAAAATAAATTCAGACAGTTTTCTTGGGTTTATTTTTTTTTAATGAAATTATGTAAAGATTTAACAGTGCATAACACATGCATTGGGTGGTAGAAAAGCATAGTTTGAGAAGATTGATAAAAGCCATTACCCTAAAGCGTTGTGAAAAATAACCAAATTGTTTTTATGAATATGACACTTGGGACATGGGACTTGAAAATAAATAACAAAACCAAAACAGACTCCGAGACCTAGATGTATTCTCTATACTAGAAAAAAAAATAGCAATGAGATAAAACCTTTTGAGTTGCGAGATACAGAATCTCACTGCTATGAAAAGACAAAAATTATGGTAATTTTTTGGAAAAATGCAATAGTGTGTGCCAAACACAGCAGCTATCAATAATACTTGACCTTTTGGCCTATGTCAACTGGCGTATAAATAACCCATTCACGTTGAAATTGTAAAGCCCATGTGGTTGATGTTTCGTTAAATTAAAGCTGTTTATCCACGCCAAACCTTTAATATTGTTTAGTAAATTGACAACAACAATAACAACAAAATTGGTATATTTAGTATATACATATAAACTATCAACTCTTTTCTAAACACAGAGAATATTAGTATGGCACTTTAGTAAAGTGTGCTTTCAGTCCAATATGCAAGAAAAACACTATAGTTTCTTATCGTAGCAATAATATACGCATCTAAAGCAAAAAAAAAAGACGATAAGCGATAGATTGTTACCAAGAAAATTGCAATGATAACAAGTTCAAATTAGACTTAAGTAATTCATAAAGACTCTGAAAACTTGAATTAACAAAAACTGAAATGTTGAAAGCTGGGACAAAAAACCCTGTAAATTATGGAGAAAGCACTGTGTCAGCATTTAGATTTCTATTTTTTCAAAAAAAAAACAAAACAAAACTGGGTTATTGTCCTTACATTGAATAGTTTGAAATTTTTTTGATTATATCTTTCTATCTTTTTTTCTGATCAAAAAGATAAAAACATAATCATTTTCTTTTTTTTTGAGAGTAGTATGAACGAGCATAGCTATCTGAACAGAAACTAGGTTGTTTTACAGCAGGGCCAACTCAGTGCTGTAGGGGCTTTTGGAGATTGGCAAAGAGTCCTAAATGTGATAGAGCTGCTAAAAAAAGTCAAAATAAACAAGATTTTTTAATTTTTTTTTTTTGGGTAGCATGCTTACAATTGCCAGCTGTAAAACCAAAGTAGAAAAGCCTTGATAGGCCATACCGAGATGCAAAGATGACAATATTACGTATGCACGCTATGGATTCTATCATTTAATGATTATTTTAAAGTTTTTAATTATTCCAAGGACCGCTGCAACCCTGTTTTTTTTTTTTTTTTTATCATTGGGTTCCAGAGTTAGGGGTAATCTTTTACACTTCAGAAAAGTAGAAGCTACTGGTTATTGTTGGCCATGGGCTAACCATGTTTGTTAGATTTATTCAGGCATTTAATACGCATTGTGATATGAGCTAAGATGCTAGACACCAACGGGTAACGTGCACTGATCAGACAGTTGTTATCGATAAGCCTTGGCACCATCAACTCCTAAACTAATCAAGAAGAGAAAAAAAGAAGAGAGGACAAAGCCACGCGAATAGTGAAATTTCAGTTAGTTCAAAACAAACCGAGGGTTAGTTTCCTATCAACTAAAAAAAAAAACCAGATTATTATCCATTAGAATCAGAAAAAAAAACAATGTTCTTTTGTCAGCGCTTACGCCACTTCCCAGCCCTTCAACTTCAACAATACTCATAAAATGGCCAGTTAAAAAAAAAAACAGCAAAAAACAAATGAGAGTAATAGCGTTGGCAAAATGAAAAAAAGGGCCAGATACCTACAGTTTCAACATGTGTGCAGTAGATGTTTGCTGTTAATTGTGGTTTTTAGCTAATTTTTTTTTAAACTCTTTTATTTGTTTTGGGACTCGATATCCTTTTCTAGTCAAGTACCTGCATTCAGCAACTTGAAAACAGGAAATAAACACTAGTCACAATAATAAACTCATTGAACGGATCACAAAACTGGTTAAGAAAGATTAGTAAATACAAATTGTTATCAATCAATTGGCTAATTATGTTTGTACAGGAATTTATTATTTAAACGACCCCAAAAAAACATTTCTATCTATTACATATTTACCAGTGTTGATGTTATTCTAGTGTTAATTTAATTTATAGATCTTTTTTTTTGTTTAAGATAAAATCAGTATTTTCAGTTCTCACAAAATTTTTGCATTAGTGAAAACCTTTGTAACCGCCATTTGCAAATCATAATATTACTTTTTGTTATCTAAGAAACAGAAGAAAGACTTTCCTTTGACAATATCGTAGTCAAACTGTCTGGCTACCTATAACAAATACACTTTGATGACTGTTCATTACTGTATTTGAATAAATTCTTTTCAGAAATAGAAGAAGATTAGAGTAGATACCATGGAATTATAAAAAAGGCAAAGTAGAAACGAGAATACGAGCCTGCAACTTGTATTATATGAATTCAAAGCCATCATCAACTATAATTCTTTAATTTGTAAACAAGTAATATCTATTATAGGTAGCTTTATAAAATGATTATACACGGTTTGTCAGAACCCTGGCAAATTTTTGTTGTTTAAAAAATAGTTCTATTGGTTACGATCTTGACGGGGTTGCTGCAATTGCCAGCCATAGCCCTCAACACCTGCTTTTATTTTGTGTTTGCTTAGTGAAACATTTAATTCTGTCATTTGTATTGGTTGAAACGGTTGTAAGCTGATTTTTGTTTTATGAAAAAAAAAAAGATAACTACATATCTTCCGTTTGTTTACCATGCAACGGACTTGACTAGACCTACGAAATGTATATACAGGCTGATGCTACTGTCCAATCAGAGTTCTTGGAGCTTTTCTATAGCCCTAATGTTGTTGGCACCGCGAAAAACTCACTAACATCCATACAAAAGCTTTATTTATTTTGTAAAAAAAGAAAAACAGCAGCAAAAAACAATATCCCATTGGGTCAGTTATCTCATCAACTTGTCTTCAGAATGGTCGAGTCTGTTTATCTTTCATTGTAGAATTGCTTTTTTTTTTTTTAAATTTTTTTTGGTTTGAATTCCCCAACCAAGGTCGAATGGGAAAAAAAAGTCGCTGCCGTTTCAATGAACCCAATCAGCTCGAACGAGATATATATTAAAATATCCAAACTCCGATAAATCTCCAGAGGCTAGTTTGACCTTTTTCAAAGCACCATTGCCATCGCTCACTACGTCTAGCTGGCAAAAATGACAATGATCCCAGTGACGAGCAAGCAAACCGAGCTGTGATAGTACATCAGGATTATAATCATCCTTGCTAAAGAGAGGATGTTATGAGATTATGTAATGCCCATTGTTAGTTGTATAGGAAATAGCAAGATGAAATTATTATCATGTAAAGCACCTCGAGTTCACGTAGTTTTCAGTAGCCTTGTTTTTGAGCAGCTGTGTACATATAAGCGGAAAAGCCAAAGGTTGAAATATCAACTGTCTACAATCTAAGTCTCTGATGTCCAGTTAATGTGTAAAATCCGTCTGTACTTCTTTTTTTTATTTTTTTTTATTTTTTTTTTATTTTGATGAAGAGAACTTAATTGGTAGCAACAAATAATTTTGACTATGAAGTTGGTAATGACTGATGCTGCCACAAAGAGACTTGGAAAAGAAAAAAAAAAAAGTTTGCACTAGGCATTTTGGACTTTACAATTTCTGACTTGGAACAAGATTTGACCCATCTTGCACGTGAAGGTTTTCTCTCTTGTGATTCTGAATTTTCCATCCATTAGCAGGACCACCACTTGCGCAAAAAAAAAAATCAAAATTTTGGAGAGATAAAGTCTTAGAGCGTTGATAATAGGTTATTAACGGGATTAGGCCCTAGTGGCAATTGTTGATGAGAAAATAGCAACCATTTCAGACTGTTGAAGATCATTCACGCTTTTTTTTTTTTTTTCCTGGTAGGAGAAGAAATAAAAGAGGGATGAAAACCTATATACCAATTTCTGGATTAGGTTTTTAAATGTTCTACAGCCAGTCATTCAGTTCTTTATAATCCTCGGTGCAGAGCATTGTTCTTCCACTAGAGCTTCAAATAAGCTGACTTGATTTGAAGTTTGCCCACAAAGTGGATGTTAAGTCAAAAAACAAAATAATGAAATGCTGGTTTTGCTTTGCACAAGGCTCGATTTTTATGTGCAATAGAGTTAATCCTGTTAAATAATAATTGATGGCTGATTTTGTATTGGCTGGGATGATGGCTTATTTTACAGTAGTTTGTCGTTGACCACCCCTTGGCTTCACTTGCACAATAAAACTTCCATAACCTCACATCAAGAGCTGATCAAGCCTGTGCTTGAGATTCTGTAATCGATTACACTTGTAAGAAATTGACAATGGCAAATTGTCATTTTTTTTTGTGCGTCTAGATTTCCTCACCCAGTGCGGCATCCTTACATAATACGAATCTAGGAGGTGCAAATCAGTGCGCGTGGTTTTCAAATTTTTTTTTTTTTTTTTTTTTTTTTGCGCCTTTTGGGTCTCATCACCACCACAAACTTGACTTTCACCACTCCACTCTATAGAATACCATCACATCTTTAGTACTCTAAGAACTGTCTCAACTCATCACAATGAGCTCCATTCTGTAAGCACATACAAACGGAATTAACGGCTTTTTATTTTGTTTGCTAATTGTCATGTCAGTGTCTACATTATTGTTCTTTTTATGAACGCCATCAACCTGTTTGCTCAGGTCTTTTTTGCTGTCATGTACTCTGATCTGGGTATGTAGAGTTGAAACACAACTGACATTTGATCTTCAAACACTAACATTTTTCTTCTATCTTTTTAGAATCTGGTATGTCGCATGTCGGAATCGCTGGATATCGACTGCTGGTCGCTTTTGCTAACTGATTTTTTTTCTTTCTCCAGATTACATCAATCCCGTTGATCTTTGTAACAGACTCAATCAGGTAAGCACTGGCTCCTTTTTCAAATGGGTTTACCCAAAATTCAAAAAGTTTGATTCTTTTTCGAATTTTTGTGAAACATGTCTAGATCTATTTTTTTTTTCTGGTCTAGACAAGGCTGATAATATTTCTGTCAAAAAAAACCCAACCATTTTCAATGTGAATTATATTAACCCTTTTCTTTGCTTCTAGTTCCTGACTCCCGAGGCTGCTTTGCAGGCTTTTGTCGCTTTGGTCCTCCTGCTCACCGGCGACTGGTTCTCATTCTTACTGAACGTCCCCGTCATTGCGTACAATGTCCGCAAGTACCTCCACAAGACCCATTTACTTGATGCCACTGAAATCTTCAGAACTGTCAACACCTACAAGAATGAGACATACGCCAAGTTGGGCTGGCACTTGCTGCTCTTTTTCTACTACCTCTACTGTCTGATCATTGCGATCGTGATCGATGAGTCCTCCTCTTAACGATATAATGAACTCTTATAAACAAAAATGATATACAGAATTAACTATATAACCAAACAGGTCGTGATAGCCGCTGCTTGTATTGTTGCGAATAGCCGCCATCGGAGGTAAAAGTGACGATAATGTAGAACCTTGAGAATCTCTCGTAGACGGTTGCACAAAAGAAATACTAATTATTTTGTGAATTGGATTTATACATTTCATTGCTGCTCAATTGTTTTCCGTGTCCCGTTTTGGTCCTTTTTGGCCATTTGACAGCCCTCGAGGGCGCTGGTTTCAAGTGGCTTCTTTTAGTAGAATTCATGAATTATGAAATTTCACATTTTTTTTTTTTTCGCACGTGCCGAGGTCAACCCGAACTGAGTTTTGGCACCGAAGTACGTCCGGCTTTTACCCCAGAGTTTCCTCGCTAATAATCAATATCAACCCTTTTTTTTCTCCCCCAATATAAATAGGATTTCAATTCCCAGCCTATAATCTTTTTTCTTTCTTTCCGTCTCCTTTCTTCCCCCTCCATCATCTATATCAACTCTTGTCGCCATCTTCACAATGTCCACCAGATTCATTAGACAGTTCCATTACTCTAGAACCCTCAAGCTTAACTCGGCTTATATTATTGCCGCCGCCAGAACCCCCATTGGTAATTTTCAAGGTTCCTTAAAGGCACTGTCTGGTAGCGACCTTGGCGCCATTGTTGCCAGTGCTGTCGTTGAACGTGCCAACATTAAGAAGTCTGATGTCACTGACTCCTACTTTGGTCAGGTTCTGCAGGCTGGTGTTGGCCAGGCTCCCGCCAGACAGGTTATCAAGAAGGCCGGCTTCCCCGACGAGACTGAGGCCACCGCCATCAACAAGGTATGCGCATCTGGTCTCAAGGCTGTGTCTCTTGCCACCCAGGCTATTCAGACCGGTGACAGAGATGTTGTTCTTGCTGGTGGTACCGAGTCTATGTCCAACTCCCCCTACTACCTGCCCAGAACCCTTGGTTTCGGTAACCAAACCGCTAAGGACTCTATTATCCATGACGGTCTGACTGATGTCTACGATCAGATTCACATGGGTAACTGCTGTGAGAACACTAACAAACGCGACAACATTACGAGACAAGATCAAGATGAATTTGCCATTGAGTCCTACCGCAGAGCCCTTGAGTCTCTTGAGAACAAGGCTTTTTCCGAGGAGATTGTCCCCGTGACTATCAAGACCAAGAAGGGGGAAACTGTCGTCTCTGAGGACGAGGGTCCTAGATCCGTCAAGCTCGATAAGATCCCTACTCTCCGCCCTGCTTTTCAGAAGGACGGAACTGTAACGGCCGCCAATGCTTCATCTCTGAACGATGGTGCTGCTGCTCTTCTGCTTGCATCTGGCGCCAAGGCCAAGGAGCTCAAGACTCCCGTTCTTGCTAAAGTCATTGCTTATGCCGATGCTGCTACTGCCCCTATTGATTTTACTATTGCTCCTTCCTTGGCTATTCCCATTCTCCTGAAGCGTGCAGGCCTGCAGGTCTCTGACATTGCCAAGTGGGAGCTGAACGAGGCCTTTTCTGGTGTTTCCATTACCAACAACAGACGCCTTGGCCTCGACCCTGCCAAAGTCAATGTGAAGGGTGGCGCTGTTGCTCTTGGTCATCCCATTGGTGCTTCCGGAGCTAGAATTCTCGTCACTTTGATCCACAACCTCAAAGAGGGTGAGTACGGTGTCGCCGGTATCTGCAACGGCGGCGGTGGTGCTACGAGCGTTCTGATCAAGAGAGTCTCGGCTGTCGAGGAATGAACGCAAAAACCAAGCTGAACTAGTCTATAATGTTTATGTGTATATGAAATTTATCCCCCCATCATGAAATTAGTTTTTGACAATAGAGACGTGTAAGTTTTTGTTTGCATGTGCCATTGTAGATAGGAAAATGGCCCTGAGCTTGTTTTCTTTTCGCCGTTGGGAATTTTTTTCTTGTTTTCTATTTAATTTTTTTTTTTTTTTTCACAAACCTATTCTCAATTTCTTCAACCCATCTCACCCGCAAGATCAATCACTCGCCGCCTTCACATTCAACTCACCATGTCTCAGAACCACAAGAAGATTTTTATTGAGGACGCTCTCTCCTCCTCTGCCCTTCGTTTCGGCTCATTCACTCTTAAGTCCGGCCGCATTTCGCCCTACTTTTTCAACCTTGGTCTCTTCAACACTGGCGCGCATTTGTCGCACCTGGCCACCGCTTACGCCGAGACCATCTTTGCCAACCGCGAGAAGCTCGGTAGCTTTGATGTTCTTTTTGGCCCTGCTTACAAGGGTATCTCTCTTGCTGCTCTTACTGCTGCCAAGCTTGCTGAGCTTGCCGCTGCGCGCTCGCTCCCCGACGCTGAGAAGTGGAGCAAGATTGAGTATGCTTACAACCGTAAGGAGAAGAAGGACCACGGTGAGGGTGGTGTTATTGTCGGCAGCGCTCTTGCTGGCAAGAAGGTTCTTATCATTGACGATGTTATTACCGCTGGTACTGCTATCAAGGAGGCCTTCACCATCATTGAGCACGAGAAGGCTACCGTTGCTGGTGTCCTTCTTGCCCTCGACCGCCAGGAGACCACCGTTGACAACACTAAGCAAAGTGCTGTCCAGATTATTAGCAAGACCTTTAATGTTCCTGTCATTAGCATTGTTAACATCCTCGATATTATCAAGTTCCTTGACGGCAAACTCTCGCCCGAGGATATTGAGAAGGTCAAGGAGTACAGACAAAAGTACGCCCCCGAAGACCTCTAAATTTTCTTACCGTGTCATGATGCTCTCTAGATGGTGATTGATGAATTTTTTTCTTTTACTAGTATCTACGATATATATAATTATATGTTGAATAAAAAACAAAAAAAAAAAAACATAATCTGACGAAAGATCTTCGAGTATATGCGTAACTTGGAGTTTTGGGGAAAAAAAAATCTTTTGAGAGTTTCATGAACCTAAAACATCACAAATACCAACAGCCAGCCTTTTTAAACTTGATCTTTACTTGCTGGCATGTATTAGCAATATAAAAGCACATCAATAATAATTATGATACTACAGTAAAAACTATTTAGTTATATAAATCACAAACATGAATATGAAAAAACAAAAATCAAAAAAAAAAAAATAATTTAGACTACCATAAAGGTTGATGTTCTATAGAATTTCCGCTTCGTAAGCTTTCGCTTTAACTGCCTATTTCACCTCACCATTGCTCGGATTACTAAAAATTATCTTTCTAATCTATCATTTAGTTAGAGGCCTCCTAATAAAAACACTTCTTTTAAGTGAAAAAATTGTCGGAGAGTGATAATCCACAATGATTTTGTAAGTATTTCTAAAAAAAAAGAAAAATCCTAATGACGGTGTATTTGTTTGAAAGACTTTAATCTCACAAACTAGCCAACAACATTTTATAGCTCTGGATTGGTAATGGGTAGCACCAAGGATATCCGTACTGTAAGTATTGTAAATATTTGTGCTTGTCTTATTTCTGTTTAGTTATTATTGCATTTCATTGAATGAATGCCTCGTCTTTTGTATTCTGACCACTCGCTTTACGATCCAATCTTTAAATCAAGTGGTGAGTCACGTGTTTTGTCAGCATAATCTCATCACCACCAACAGCCGTCTTGAAGGGATTGGGGGTCCTAGTTCCAGGATTTGGTTTCGCTCATTTTTAATTTTTTTTTTTTTTTTTTTTTTTTTAAGATGCCAGATTATCTGACTTTTGGGTTTTGCCATATTTCGATATCTGGTGCTTTTAACGTCATAAAAAAGTCCCAGGACACAATGTCAAAATGATAGTATTAATAATAGTATATTTCTGTCCAAGCAGTTAGCTGAAGTAAAATTTATCTAACAAATCAAATTACAAACACAAAAAGAACTATTTTTTAAAAAATTGATTGATTGATTGATTATTTTTGTCCGGTCAACAGGCGTATTACACAAGATTATTTATAGAAGGGATCACTAGCGTGTGATGTTTATATAGACAGTGTCTCATAACCGTGAAGACCGATGTGCTTTTGATTTTCGTTTTGTAAGCTTTCGCTTTAATTGCCATGTACACCTAACCACTGCCCGGATTGCTGAGAATTCTCGTCCAAATATTAGTTCGTCAGTACCAGACCTCCTAATAAAAAGTCTTCTTTTTAAAAAAAAAAAAGTTGAAAACGTCGGAGAGTGATAATCCACAATGGGTTTCAAAAAAAATTAAAAAAAAAAAAATAAAGCACAAAAACTCTAAATTTGGTTACTTCTATTCTGAAGGGGCACAGTTATATTTAAATAACAAGTATCCGATGTAGTGTAATGGCTAGCACGGTCCGCTCTCACCGGGCAAATCAGGGTTCAATTCCCTGCATCGGAGTTTATTTTTGTCAATCAAAAATATATTTTTTAGACTAGAGTTTTGGGCTTTTATTTAAAGCCGTAACTTTGGGGACCGCAGTATGTTTGTTGTATACCTGCTTCCCACCCTTTCTGCTCAGGATCTTCAGTATGGTCTTGCTAAGAAAACTTACATCGCAGCAGGAAAGCTAAAAAGTGAAGTGTGGGCTAAGTCAAGACTAGAATGACAGAAAGACTATGCGAAGCATAGAGAAGTCCTACAAAACTATTTGTTTACTCAGAAAGAGCTGGATGATAAGATGTATCCTAATCAACTGAAAACATGATGACTGCATCTCATTAGACTCCAAGTAAGCTGGTTCAGCTTTGCGCGGACTATAAGACATTTGTAAATTACTTCTAAAAGGGGTTTATAATTGTGTAAATTTACTATTATGAATTTGGCTATATGAAAACCGTTAAAGCCGTTTTAAAGGACTGTGTTATATATTCTACAGGTTGCATGTTCTTGAGAAAAGGTTCTTTAGATCTTGATCTTCACATCTCTCTTAAAACCAAAAAAAAGTCCTCCTCCCACTAAACTCTTAAATTTATTATCAACCATTTTGTGGTGATGACTTTGTTTGATTAAACAGCCTGTAATGGTTTTATCGCATGTAAATATCTGGATCTGTGACTTTTAGGAAAGTCAACATCTTGTTAATAATAATTTTTAAAATTTAAAGAGGTTTTGATCTTTTAAAAGCAAACGTGCAATACTGAAGTACTATGTTAATCTGGGTAGAAATTGTTCTAACCTCAATAATGCGTATTAGAGCAATTACTCGGTGTTGATTACACAAGGGCAAAACAATTACACAGAAGTTCATGGCAAGTCAAAGAAACATCAAACAAAAAAAAAAAAAAAAAAAAAAAAAAAAAAAAAAAAAAAAAAAAAAAAAAAAAAAAAAAAAAAAAAAAAAAAAAAAAAAAAAAAAAAAAAAAAAAAAAAAAAAAAAAAAAAAAAAAAAAAA
>JAJMRT010000350.1:0-25124 GCA_030558065.1 Geotrichum phurueaensis | reverse complement strand
CATAACGCACTGTAGTGACGATCATGTCGGGTTTCCCTTGACACACGGACTGAGTTCGTGGAAAATTCGGTGCCATCGAAGTGAATGAAATATATAGTGAATGGCGCATTCCCCGCTAAGAGGGTTATTTTTGTTGTATTAATGTCTTCTGTGTATAATTTTTAAATAGTTATAAGGACAATAAACTGATTATATATATCATCTGAATGGATTCCGTACTTCGCGATTGTATTCTGTACAAGCATAAACCAATTGTAAATGATAGCTGGATCTTTGCATTTAGCTCTTTGATAGTCATATTTACAAAAGAAACGCGTATCAAGCTTTTCGTGTCGCTTGACAAAGTTTCTAGCCCAATGCTTGCCAACGGGTGATACATCGCGGTCTGCAAGCAATCGGTTGGCCATTTCTTCAACACCACCCAGTCGCGGGGGAAAACCTCGCAAACTTAGGTCAAGAATATACTGAATAACTATCTTTTCCTCTAGATTAGATAGTTTGCGTGATTTGGGGATAGTATTAGCTCGAGCTTGTACGCCGTTGTGTCGGCAGTAAAGAGTCGTGTGATTGACTTGATAGAGCTTTGCGGCGCGTCGGAGACTCAATTTTGGGTCATTATTATAGGCTTGAAGAGCTAGAAGGATTCTAGCTTCATCATTTGTCTGTGGCATCTTACGTAGTTGACAATTAATTGATTAAATAGAAAAGTTGTTAATTGATTAAATGGAAAGGTTGTAGGATGAAGAAAAGTGTTCATTTCTCTTGTATGTTCATTTCACTTGTCACTTACGCTAATAGAAGTTAGTTGTAGCTTAATTCTTTGCCACCAAATGTGCTATCATTAGTCCATTTCAACTCTATTTGACCGTTTCAAGCAAATAGCTCGTGGGTTGGGTCAGGGCTAGCTTGGAAACCAGTTGTAGCTTGAGCCATAAAGCATACTAATAGTGACTTGGTGCTTTGAATATAACCTTTGAACTTTAGCTGATCATTGATTTTGAATATTGGGCATAGAGTATAAAACCATGGCTTTATCCACTCTACTTAAGCATCTAATATATTTTCTTTCTACATTCCTCTAAGTATCATATAATTTTTGCATTTTGTAGTAGTTGTCAGGCTTGGAAGTGATCTCTTGTTTCCGGGTTGTTCCACAGAGGAGTTTGTGTAGAAAAGCCGGATAGTTGATGGCTTTAGTTGGTCAGCAAACCAAGTCAGTGCCGCTATAGTTATTCTATATTTAACGTTTTAGTGCTGCTTTGTTTACTGTTTTGGTCATTTTCTGCGTATTTTGTGTAAAAAAAAAAAAACATCCACGTGGTTACCCATCACAATGACAGTTTTGACTTGCTATTTTAAACTAATATCCCATCTGATTGAAACTTATTTCTAAACTCCCAAGTACCAACCACCTCACATTCAAAACGCGTTTTCCCTTTTCCTTTTTTTTTCCTAATTATTTTTGACAGCTTTCTGTGTGTACACCCCCGTTCCTATATCACTCTTCCAACTCCCATTCCTATTATTATTGTCATCCACTCCCATTGTATAAAAAAAAAATTTTTAAAACCAACTCGCCGTTTTGACCTGAACCAACACAGATTCACCTTTTCTTTGCGCGTCCATTTGCTCTGGACGAAAGACCTGATTTTGACTCTTCTCCATGGGCAACAGACCCGACGACAAACGGTTCCGCGAACCGCCATATGTGAGTTCTACAAAGCACCCCTCTCTCTTTTATATTTTATTAACTTTTGTTTTTTGTTTTTGCTAGAGACGGGACAGACGACAGGATGACTATCGCGGCCCTCGGCGGTGGCGCTGGTATGACGAACGCTGGCCAGACCCAGGCTACAGGCCCCGCCGTTACAGAGATGAAGGCGCGTCGCTATCCTCCTCTTCTTCTTCTGGGCTTGGCCCGGCTGGCCCTGGCAGTGACCCGCTCTATCCGCCCTACGGGGGCCCCAGTATCGCTACAGGTGGAAGCGGAAAAAGAGACAGCAGGGACATGAGAGACAACAGAGATATCAGAGACATCAGAGATATCAGGGACACCAGAGACGCCAGAGACGCCAGAGATAGCAGAGATAGTAGGGATAGTAGAGACGCCAGAGACAGCAGAAATAGTAGAGACGCCAGAGACAGCAGAGATAGTAGAGACGTCAGAGATAGTAGAGATAGTAGAGACGGGCCCTACAGGCATGATCTTTACTGGGACCGCGACAAGCCCGAGCCCGGAAGTGGCAGCGGTTCAGGGAGCTATAGAAATGCCAGTGGTAGCAGCACTAGTGGCACTGGTACTGGCAAAAGCGACTCATATTATGGCCGGGATCGCGAAAAGTCACTCGACAATGGAGGTAGCAACAGTTGGCAAGAATTTTATCATCGTGAACGCGAAAAAGCCGATAGCCACTATTACCGCGACCGTGAAAAAGGTGACGGACGACTCGAAATTCCATACTACCGTGACAAACCCGATCTTGGCGGTAGCAGTGGCGGGCGTGCTGAAGTGCCGCCGTACTATCGAGACCCACGCGACAAAGCCGACGTGCCATACTATGCCCGTGACCGCGACAAATCTATATCCAGTTCTGCCGGCGGGTGGTCTGATAAACCGTACTATCCAAGGGAGCGCGACAAAACTGATCCTTTTGCCAGCGCAAGCGTGCGCGGTGAAGCTTCGACTCATTATAAAACACGGAGTGTCAGCAGTAAATCAGAAGGGTTCAGTTCATTAACGAGTAGTGGTAACAGAGTGGAGCTTTCGTATTATCGGGAGCGTGAGAAATCTGAAGCCTACTACAGGGACCGTGACAACAAGCCGGACTATGGCAGTTCAAGCACAAATATTGGCAGCATTTCTTATTCCGGCAAAAGACCTTCAGAACCTTTTTTTGATGAAGGGCGTAGTAGTTCCTTGCGGCACACGGCAGAATTGCAGCAACAATCTAGACGATCGGTCTCCGATGATTATGGAAAGCTTTCGCGGCAAGCGTCAGCGGTGGAAATTAACGAGCGCCGGACAGTGTCTTCCGCAGATGAATCGATTAAGAACAAGTCGATTACTGCCGCTAGCACTTTAAGAAAATCATCTATTTCGCCCGGTGCTCTCGAGCCCAGGTCTAGAGAGTCTTCATACTCCAGTACTAAATCCGATTCTTCCGTCAAATCTAAGCCCAAAGAGCCAGCCAGCACTACTACAACTACAGAATCAACCGCAGTGGCCATTGGACTAAAGGATGCTGTTTCCAAACCGAAAGAGCCTATAATCACTTCAATAAAAGAGCCAACTACAACATTTGAGGAATCTACGGCAACTGCGACCACTGAAAAAGAGACGAATGCTACTGTCAAGGTTGATGAATCTATTACTACGCCACCTTCTCCAGCCAAGCTAAAAGAACCTGCGAGCGAGTTAAAAGAGGTGGACTCTACTCCTAGTGTGACGGAGCAATTTTTGGAACCGGAAATGAAGGAGGTTAAAGAGAATCCGATTGAAGTGAGTACATCAGTCATCAAAACTCAGCCATCAACCAATGATTTGCCCGTCAGGTCCAAACCAACTGAAATTAAAAGTGAAGCACCGGTTAATGCCGACATTCCAATGCCTGATGTTTTCCCTATCAAAAACGAGCAGACGCCAATATTCCCTCTTAATCGTCTTGAATCTGCCCTCCACGACGTCGAAACTCTTTCCAAAGCTGAGCTACATAGACATATGAAGTACTTTTCTGAGACACCGATCAAGTCATTTAACGAGTACCCGTTTTATCAGCAAAATATTAGCGTTAACAACAAGATTGTACATCCACGGCTTGTAGCAGCTGTGTCTGAGTACCGCAAAACCCTCGCGCAATCTGCTAAAGCTGATCAGAAACGATTTAACACCCTGAAAGCAGCATGGCTTGGCTACTGCCACGTGGTTGAAGCCAAGGAAGAGCAGCAGCTCCAGAATAAATCTGCAAGTGCAACTAATCTCTCTGCACTGGCGTTCCAGGATCCTGTATCACCCAGCTCGCGCAGTACGCGGCATCGAAAAAACCATGGCGACTCGGTACGCAGTGAGGCTGAATTTTTGGAGATTTTGGCTGATCTTGAAAGACAAAGTGCACGCGATCCATCATTACGGGCAAAGCTCACTTCTGCCACTATCCCTCCTATGATCTACGACCCTGTCGAGCGTGATGATTTACGCTATCAAGACACTAACAATGTTGTTCTCAACAAATCAATCCCATATCAACGGCTTTTTACTGATGGCATTGATGACTTTACAAAGGAAGAGCACGAGACTTTTTGTGATGCATATCTGGCGGCGCCGAAACAATTTGGTAAAATTGCGCAGCGTATGGGCGGGCTTCGTACATTCAATGATTGTGTATTGCACTACTATCGAACGAAGAAGCAAGTCGACTACAAAGCTATGTTAGCAGCAAACGTGCGTGCAAAGCGCAGCACGAAAAAATCAAAGCGAAAGCTTGTCAAGCGGGTCTCGTCGGAAGAGGATGATCAGTCATCAGCTTTTACTTCTGATCTTGCGGTGTCTGTCCCCCCATCAGTTAAGGAGGAAGATATTTTACCCGAAGTTACACCTGTAGTTGTTCCAGTCTCAGCCACACCTCCACCAACCGAGGAGCCTGTTGCTAAATGGACTAGCATGGAGACCACGCTGTTTCAACAGCTTATTATGAGCTACGGCACGGATTTTACCAAGATTGCAGCAGCACTTAAACAAAAACGATCAGTTGCTGCTGTGCGCGAATATTTTGAGCGAGTGGGCTCTGAGCGCGGTTGGACCAAATTGGCGGCATCAGTTGACGACAAAATTCGACGTGGCTTACCTGTTGCTCTTCCACCAAAGCATGTTCAACACCATGTCAACCACCAGCAACCTCAAGTGGAAACAAGTACAAACAAGCGCAAGCGGGCCTCCGAGGAGTCTCCTGTCGTTAACATTGCGATCAGGTCTCAGCCCCCACGGAAGGTGTCTGTCGCTGCGGTTGAGAAAAAGAGCAAAGAAGATGGTGATTCCGTTATAGTTAAGCTGTCAATGCCACAAGGCGTGGTGACTGCTGCTGCCGCAGCAAAGCAAGCTTTAACAGAATTTGCAGTTGTGAAAGAAAAGGAAGATGTGCTTGTGGCTAAGCCTAAATGTACTGTTTCTAAGCCAAAGATATCGGATGCTTCAACTTCAGCTGGTTCAGCGCCTGCTGCTGTTGTAGCTACCGAGCCTGTCAAGTCTTCAGTACTTGAGGTAGTCGAGTCAAAGCTTGTGTCTACTTCTGTAGAACCAGCTCCGATATTGAACATTTCTTCCGTGCCCGATACCAAGGTTGTGGTTAAACCCAGCCCAGTTCAGGTTGCGGAACCAGTCATCCCTAAGCCAATTGTTTCAATACCTGAGCCCAAACCGGCTTCTTCAGTCTCAACATTGCACGTTTCTGGTAAAACGGCGCGAGTGTCTGTTCCAGTTGCTGTTGTGGCTTCTTCCTCCACACCTATTGGTTCCGTGACTTCAACATCTGCTGCTCTGTCGGAAAATAAGGGCACTTCGCTGCCTTCATTAATTAGTGAGTTGCCACAATCCACTTCGACTGTAAAAACTCCTTCCGTATCTCTCCCTCCACCTGTTCCCAAAAAAGCTGTTTATTCGCCGCCTATCTACAGGTCTGATGAACGCACACCACCAACGGCCCCGTTACCTCATGCACGGGTAGCTTCTTCGTCGATTACTTCTTCCACGGAATCAGTTCCGCTTAATTCCTTGTACAAATCTGGCATCGATGCGCGGACTGGGTCTGAGCCCCTGCCACCTTCCGCGTCAGCAGCGTCATCGCCCACTCTGACCGCGCGAACAGCTCTCCCACCATTACTGCAGCCGCACCAATATTCGCGTCCGCTACTGCCGTCTATTTCTGCCCAGTCGCCTCTGTACGCGTACAGCCATAGTCAAGGCCACAAATCAGGATCACCACCGACAGCAGTGGATGCTGTATTCAATGCTGCGATCGCTGCGGGTGTCGGTGCTGGCCCTGGTGCCAGTTTGGTAGCAAGCGAGACAGGATCTCAGCATCTACCGCCGCTACCAAAACTGCACCAATGCCACTCGCAACCTCAGCAGCAGCATCAGCCGATGATGACCCCGTTGCCGCCACTAACAGTTGGTACATCCAAGGTGGCTCCCTCGTCTGCTATCAAGCCAATGCAGTCTTCGGGGCCAGTACTTACGTCAGCGCCAGTATCGGTTTCGACTCCCACAGGCATCCTCGAAGCGGACGAAAGCATGGCTGCAGCTGCTGCCGCACTTGGTAGTCTTGCCAATGTTTCGTTTGTGCGACCTCGTCAGGCACCACAGTATGCGCCAACTCAACAGTCATATCCCCACAATTTTCAGTCTTCTCAACATCCAATACAACAACAACAACAACAACAACAAAACCCACCTCAATCACAGTATCACCCGCCTACACCGCTATCAGAACTCCTTAAGTTTTCTCTTGTTTCAGATCAAGCAACGTCGTCTACTCTCAATCCCCTTGGCGGCTTTGGTGGTATTGGTTCCGGTTCCCTCGGTGCTAGTGGTAGCATTACTGGCGGTGCTTCTGATGAAAATTCCCAGGTTGATGGTACTCAAGCCAGTGCTGGTTTTGATCCTACGCATCTTGGACTCACCCGCGAAAGCAGTGAACGGTTCCAAGCCCGTTCGCACCAGCAACAATCACAACAACGGCGTTAGTCATTTTTTGCTTACCACACTTTCGATGTCTTTATGTTTTAATTACTACTTTTATTTTTACTTTTGTTATTACTGGTTATATGTTTTTTTTTTCTTTTTTTTTTTTTTTTTGCTTTGATTAAATTGTCTTGTTATTTTTTTCATGTTTCAATGATGGTTTGTTTTTTGTTTTTTTGCTAGTGTAACATAATGTATATCATTTTTAATTGCGTTTACTTTATGGTCTATATATCCCCAGCAATTTCAGAGGGAATAAAGATTCTGAATTGAAATTTGTAGCAGGCTTGCTATGTTTAGTTAATATCAATTTTTTTTTCAATATTAAATTGTATTTAAATACACAAAAACCTATTTACAAGATGCGTTTTTTTTTTTGTCTGTTGGTATGACCAAGACTAGTCACCTCAGCCAATAGAGTGCAAGAAGAAGAAACGCTTACTCCTTAGTGATCTTAGCAAGAATCTCACCATCTCTAAAAAGCAAGTACTCCTCCTCACCAATCTTGATGGGGGAGCCACCAAAGGGAGGCAGGAGAACACGGTCACCGGCCTTGACGGAGGTCTCAACCAGGTTGCCAGTGCGAATGTCGGTGATACCGGGGCCAACGGCAAGGACGTCAGCCTCGTTGAGCTTCTCGGTGTTCTTCTCGGGGATGTAGATACCAGAAGCAGTCTGGGTCTGGGGCTTCAGGCGCTGCACGAGGATGCGGTCGAGAAGAGGGATGACGGACTTGATGTTCTTGATGGCAGACTAAAAAAAAAAAAAAAATTAGCATAAAGTTCATTTTGCAAATACAAATAGCAAGATATAATCTTGTGCTTTCAAGGGTATAAATCACTTACCATTGTTATATGTGTGGACGTTTGTGTATTGATAAAGATAGCAGAGATAGAAAAAAAGAAGTAGGAAAAAAAAAAAGCGGCAGTGGTGAAGGTTTTAAATTTTTTTTTTTTTTTTCCTGTCTCGCTGGATAACTGAGGTTCATTTTCCAGAAAATTCGCAGTCACGTGTATGGGCCTAGAAATGCGGAGTAAAAAAAAAAAAAAAAAAAGTGCGTGGAATTCCGGTGTCGGAGTTTACGCCATAGAAGGCCCGGGTTAAAACAAAAGCTTTATGGTTTAAGTAATATTTAAAAATTAATGCACATATGTTTCATATTTTATATATTAATATCTATGTCTTAAATCATAATTTAAGTTAGCGATAAGCTTTCACATGGCGCTCGACGATTAAAGGACCCCCCCCTTTCGTGAACGTCAGCGACCCAAAACAGTGAAACAATAAAAGTCCCATGACAGTTTATAGATAGATGAAATTGAAATCTAATCAATAAAAACAAACAAAAAGAACCTTGATAATGAAACAGTACAAACTTTTGTTTGTGCAGGTGATAATAGTGTAGACATAATCGTGGGACCTTTATCGGCTACGGCTGAGCATGTACTCATCGACTGGTTGCAATCGTTTCTGTTGCAAAAGTTTTTGTTAAACTGCGAGGAACTCATAGAAGTTCATCTACTTTTTTAAATTACTTGATACACCACGCGTATATTTAAACGATTTCTGTGTTGATGAGCTTTAGAAAGGAGGGTCCTTAACGCTACTTGAACGTATCCCGTGTCCACTATTGTTGGTTGTTAAATCATTGTTGATGTTTGTTTTTTGTTTCTTTTTTGAGTTTTCCACCAAAATTTTATCACTTCTGGCCCCTTCATAGCCCAAGCAGAACAAAAAAAAAATCCCATCAGACACACCACATTTCAACACCATCGTCATTTTCTATCCATATTTTATCCCCCCAATAGACACTCAACCCTCTTCTTTATACCTCCTCCCCCACACGTCCCTTTCGCTTTTCACTATTGCATTCCACGCATTTGAGACCATGGTCCTCGTCGTTTTTTAGTTTTTGCATGGTAAATTCTCTTCCCAAACACGTACAATCGCCGCTTTTCTTCTAACCTCATCTCCAGGCATCATGACGACAACAACAACAACAGATAGCTACAGACAACGGTTTGTCTTCCCCGAAAACATCGCCATTGGCTCCTCCGATTTACCAGTGAGCCCAGGTACTTCGTCTCTCATTGACATGCACGACGCACCTCTTGACATGCTCAATAATCCAATGTCCAGAAATACGAGTCCCCTGCTCTATTATGGCGGCGCCAACAGCATCACCAATAATCACAATAATAATAAAAATAATAATAATACAAATAATAATAGTAACCAAACACCCGCCAGCAGGCCTAGCTCTGGAATATTTCCCGATGACATTGAGCTGCCCCAGCCGGCCTATCACACACCCCGGTTTGATCCCGCCGTCGACCTTATTGACGTCAGCACTGAATCTCGTCGCCAATCACTAAAATCCAACCCCTTCATTCAACCCCAATTACAACATCAGCCATCAGATACATTTTCATCATCGTTAACGAGCGAGTTTTCCCGCTCTCAGCCACCGCCGCTGCAGTCGACTCCAGGACATATCAAGAAAGCGCAGAATCCGTTTAAAAAGCATACTACAAGCACCCCAGTCTGTCCGTCTCTTGAGTCACTAATTCAACTCCATACCCAGCATTCGGCCGCAGCCAAAGAGTACGGCATCAAGGCCCGGCGCCTCGAGCAAACCCTCATCTACAACAATGTTGTCAATCGCTTACAGTACTCTCTCAGCACGCTTACTGTCAATCTTGCCGACCGCTTCAAATCAGACCCGGCCGCATTCACCCCTGCATACACCCAGGCCGTCGATTTTGTCCACACAATTTTACAAGAAGATATGGCATTTGCTGATCACCGTTTTGCATCCTTTCTCAAACCGTCAAACCAAAAGCTGCTCAATATTTTTCTTCTTTTAATCAAGTCGTCGCCAAGTTTTATCTGTGCTTCACTCTCTCGCATGAATCTTACTGAGGTCAACGCCTTTTGCTCATCGCTCTCAGACCCCTACGATAATCTCGCGTCCTGTCACCGAACTAATGCATTGGATATTATTTTCCATTCGTTTTTCCCACCAAATGCACCCGTTTTGCAAAAGTTTCAGTATTTTTCCTTTATTGTTGCTTTTCTCCTTGATAATTATTTGCCTACAGAACGGTACACACGCTTATGCCTGGCAATCATTGACCGCTTTGTTTCCCCTGCCCGGTTCACCATGTTTCAAAGTTTTGAACCGGCGCTCTTGGGCTTTTTACGAGATGGTAATTTTATTCTCAAGTCATCGCACCGCTTTTCGGTTGTGCAAGACCCCCAGCCCAGTGCATTTCAGACTTACTCACGGCCATTTAACTCTACGCCGCCATCGTCATATCAGCAATCTGAAAACCATCTTGCTGCTAGCATGAACTTGATGAACAATAACTATTTCAACTCATCACCTTCTCTTTCACTTCAAATGGCAACCGCCGTACCATACATTGACACTGATACAACTAGCATCTCTTCTGCGCATTCACATTCTGATGATATTGACATTGACTCTAAACGAATTAACTTTATTAACGATGCAGTCCTTCAGTTCCTCGAACACCTCAACTCTTGCAGAACCGTGCTTTTTGGTGATTTGGTCCACTTTGTCCGTCTTGTTGTCCACAAGATCTCTCCCGGCAATAAGCTCACCATTTTGCGGTTTATATTTTTTGAGTTCTTCTTCAAGCGCATGCTGCAAACTTTGTTTGCTATCCCAGAGACCTACGCTTTGGTGAAAGATTTTTACGTCACCAGCGACCAGCGCAACAAGATTTTAATTCCAATCTATCAGACACTTTTGAGCTACACTGAGGCTACTGTTTTCAAGGACCAGGTTGCTGTCAGTGTGCCGCGTGACATTGCCTTACAAATTAACCGTATTCACGAATACTTTTTGACGACGCTAGACAGTGCTGACGACGTAGCAGATGATTCCGTTGCACACCAGAATATTATCGATGGTGATGTGCTTGACCATTTGGGCGAGCTGCATGAGATTAAAGAAAGCATTTATTCAGGTCAGTTGTTGGTTTTATCGCCAGCTGATGTCTATACTCTCTACACTAGCCTCTTCCCCTTTTATTCGGTTCAGCCGCGCAAAAATTCCATCACTAGTACCACTTCGTCAAACCCTAATACCATATCCAACCAAAACACAGGCTCGGTTTCTTCGTATGGTTATCACTCTCATAAGCGTTCCGGCAGCACCGGTTACACATCAACAGGGGCTTCGACACCCACGCGTAGCGATATGGCCAGCTACCAGAAACCGTTTCAAAAACTTGATGACTTCAACATTTTCCTATCCGACTACGAACAAAAGGAATCTCCGTTATTCGGGTCAAAGCGAGAGGATGGTCCGTGCCAATGGAATTTGGACGATGTATATCTTGACATTGAGCCTGCATTTGAGGAGCTTTTAAAGAAGTTTCCCTATCTTCAGTTCCTGTCGCAGCCAGTTCATGTGGCGTCGCTTCGTGCGCACAAAACGCAGCATCTGCGGCTCCCCACACCCGCAAGTGAGAAATGGCAAGTTTTCTACATTGGCGAGCCGGCGGCCGTTTATACTGTCGATGAAGACACGTTAGTTGATATAATGTGTTCACCGGAGAAAAATCACCATGGCGACAATCCGTTTGCTGCTGATTTTGTGAAATCGCCCCTCCCCGCCAGTGCCCAGCCGTACGTCAATGTTGTTCTAAGCGCTTTGGAAAAACTCATTTCACAGTCATCAATCTCGGGTTCGACCTGGCATCAGCGCCAGCAGCATATGCAGTACCATCAATCCGAGAATTATCCGTTTGCTTCGTACATGCCCGAAAGTCGACCGCTCTTTATGGATGCATTCATGGTGCCCCCACCTTTGCGAAGGGCCGTCGGCCCGGAGTCGCCATTTTACATTATCGATCTCCTGGCCAGTTCTGCTGAGCAATCTATATCTACTAATAACTTTCTCGATGGAGGCAAGTATTCAAACGCAATAGAGGCTCTGCTTCGCATTCTGCCATCGGAAAACTCTGTCTCGTATGAGCATATTTGTGCGGAGATCAATTCGTATCTGATGCGCACAATCAAGCGTGACAAGGAGCGGGGCATACACAATCTTACGCTAAAGCTCCGCAAGTGCGACGAATACATTAACCCCTATGCAACTGCAATTCAGTTTGCCAACCAATCTTGTGAGGCTACCTTACACTTGCTTGGTGACCTGCGAACAAAAGTGTTTTACGCCACGGAGGTGCGCTCAAATGCAATGTGGGTGCGTGCGCGCGACATTATTGTTGCGCTTAATCGCGGGTCGTCTTTTGGCAACAATGACAAAGATGGATTTGACGATTCTGCGCGCTCGCCCGTGTTTGGACCCGGTCAGCACAGTGGACATCACTCCTATCGCTCCTACACTCTGAAACGCAACAGCTCCACCAGTTCACTTAGCTCTCTAGGAGCTTACACTTTCAAGCGGCTGACTGGAGGCACGAGTAAGCGCGACTACAGTCATAAACGTGCATCATTTGCGCATTATGCCGGCGCATCAACCACTGGTGGTGGGCCTGCCGATGCGATGTTTGCGCTTGAAGAGTATGGTGTTGCCAACAAGCTGTCCGATAAGGAGGCGCAAGCGACTCTCAACTGGCTTGGTGGGCAAAAAATTGAACGATTTTGTGATGGAGAAGAGCTTATTCACCGGTTTTTTTGTGAGATTGACGATTTAGTAAAACGCTTCACAACGGCAGATTCTTCAAGTGGCGGTAACCGCCGCAGCCAGTCTATTATTTCATCAAGCTCTCTTTACAAGCATGACCTGGGAAAGTTAATAGTCGAGGTTGAGGGCGTTGATCGCTCTAGTAGCACCAGCGTCGCAGGCGTCTATCCATCAAAGTCAAGTTTTTACAAGTTCCGCAGCAGTAGCTGTACCAAGTTGGAGGCCGAACCAACATCCTCGCGACGCAAGTCAATTGATGGAAGCATCACTGGTGGCAGTATCACTAGTATAAATGGTAGTGGCACCAACCCCAGCGCCGGCGGAGCCAGTGACAATGCCGCGTCGAATCCATTCCCGGGCCGACCGAAAAGTACGCTTTTCCCTGCGGCTGAGATTACCCTCTCGCGGTCCTACTCGCTCCGCGGACACAAATCACTCAAGTCGAGCCCAAATTTGATTGAAATGTTTGATTCACTTGATATTGGTCCCTCTCCGGCGGTGTCATCTTCCCCCTCGTTCAAAAAGCTCAACGATTTTTATCCTAAGTCTTATCATGAGCGATCGCTCTCTACTAGTGATAGTAACCGCGTTGATGGCAATGGTTTTTACTCGAGTAACAGCAGTCTTCACAATGCCGGAGCCAGTGTAGGTACCACAGAGGAGTTTGGCATTGGCCATGTAACAACACCGCTTGCTGACGACATTGGCCGATTGAAGCAGGAGGAGCGGCGCAAGGATCTTGAGCAAATGATTATCGAACTTCAAATGAAGCTGACGGGGCTAGCCTTTTCCGACATTGGCATTGAGGGCTGGCTTGAAGGTAAGTTACCAGTAAAAATGGTATGTTTTAAACAAGTGCTAACTATTTTTTTTTCAAGGTTCGGAGATGGACAAGTGGTTCAACTCGCGGATTGTCGATAAATCCATTACGCGTGCGTTCAAGGCGCAAGAGGCTATTGCAGCGGCAGCGGCGGCAGCGGCGCCGCCGACAGATAGCAACCGCAACAGCTGGCGCCAGCAACCACCCGTCCCAACTACTCCTAATGATCAAAGTTCAAGTATTAGCAATCTTTTGGGCGCACGGTCCTCTGGGAGGTATCATTTTCCCTACGAATCGGCCTATCGCCATTTGCTATTCAAGCTCTCAGTGACGCCGTCGCCAAGTGGCAAGCTGGCAGTTCTATCTGAGCTCGTGCGGCTTGTTGTTTCGTACCTGACGACGTTCCCAGCTCAGCCCTCGTCAGCTGCAGGCGTTGTAAGCAGCTACCGCATTCATTCTTCCAAGCCGTCATTGGGCACCGATAGTGTGCCGCTGACACCACGCGGCGGTGGTGGCAACGATGAGCTTAAATCACTTTCCAACAAGCCCAGTCTCACGAACCTTGACTTGAAGCGGCTCTCGAGTAATACGGGCTATGGTCCCGCGGGGACCTCACCGTTGATGATATCAGGCGGGAAAACGCACACCAGCGATTATCGGTACTCAAATATTGGTCCCAATACCGACGCCATTGCTGGCGAGCTACGCAAGATTTTCCGCACCAACCGCGAGCACTGCCGCACGCTTTTCCGTGACCTCCAGATGATTGCTTCGTTCATTCCCTCGCATGTGCTTGACCTCACGGACATGGGCAAAGCTTTCTGGGACGTGAGCCTGGCAGTGCTCTCACTCAAGACGGAGTATTTACGTGTGGTGGTACAAACAGCCAGCGAGCTTTTTGAGTATTCGACGCACATGTTGTCGCCGGCAATGGACGTTGCTTTCCTGTCGGAGTGGACGCTTAAAGACTGTGCATGGCTGTGGGCAATTGCCGCACGTGTGGGTTTGTCCGAGGCGCAGCGCGAGCTGGGGATTATGAACCTTTCCAACCCGGAGATTACCCCCTTGGCGCTCATGCCATTCAGCAAGCTTGTGGATGTTTTTTCCGACGAGGCCGCTGGGGGTGGCAGTGGTGGCGGGGGCAGTGGTAGCAGCCGACATCGTGACGACGAAGGCGACAAGATGGACCCCGTGCGGATGGCTGTTGTCAAGCACTGGATGGCCCTGGCGGCGGCGCAGGGCGACCTCATTGCGCGCGAGTACCTCGAACAAAACGGATTCTCTGGATTGTAGCAGAGGCGATAATGACGTATATCTATTTTTTTTATTTTTAGTAGTTTTAGTTTTTGGTTTTATTTTTATTTTTTTCGTTTAATGCATTTTCTGATTGTTATTTTTACTTTATTTTTTTACGACATGATATTAGCATCGAGACGAAAGGGTAGTAAGTGTTTGTCTATCTATAGCTCAACTGTTTGATAAAAACACAATGTTGAGGGCATGTATGCTTGATTTGGTTCTTTGGTTTGAGATCAGCCGTGTCAGTGTTTTCTTTTTGGGGGGTCTAATTGAATCATATTATGGGACATTTTTTCCCCTCCCTTCTTTTAGTAAAAACAAAGGGTGCGGTCTTTTTATTTTTTGTATAAAAAAATATAGAAATTTCAATCCCTTTATCATCAAAGAATGAATGAATGGAATGAATTTTTAAAAGGTTTGGTTGTTGTTGTTTTTTTGATAAGTCAAAAGGGAGAGAGAAAAAAAAAAAAAAAAAAGGGGCGTTGCAGGGCAGTGTTAGCGGGTTTTTTTTTTTTTTTTTTTTTTTTTTTTTTTTTTTTTTTTTTTTTTTTTTTTTTTTTTTTTTTTTTTTTTTTTTTTTTTTTTAATTTTCACTTATGTACTGAAATTATAAAAAACTTGGCTTTCTTGGTGATCAAAACAAGCACCAAAAAATTACTGGAAAAAAAGGATTGGCAATGGTTTTGTTTTTTTCTTAAAAAAAAAGCCAAGCCCAAAAAGCCGTTGAAAAAAATCCAATGGTGATGACAATACTGATGTTTCACATAAATGAAATTTATATCAATGAGAAATTATTATTATTATCAACACTTTTGTATACGCATACCTACTTACGTATACCTTGATCAGCATCAACAATACCTTGGTACTTTGTGTTTCCACTCAGTTTTCCATTATGTAATGCGCTGTATACCGTATATATAACATTATGATAGTTTTGGCACTGCCAGGTTCAATATCTCTCTGCTATTCAGCAACGGGTGAATCTCGTTTGATTTTTTTTTTTTTTCCTCAACTCCTTGTCAGTTCCATTCTTTTTACTTTAACTCCTTCCTTCGATTAATACCAAAAACTTCTGCTATAACCACAACCATTAGCCATTACCTAGCTACGGACTTTTTTTTTTTTTTTTTTTCAACATCTAGAGTAAAACTGTAGCTATCACACTCTTTTCTCTTGGGCATTTTTTTTTTCCGACCGTGTTTTGTCTTTGGCAGGTTCACATTCAAGCATAGGCCGACTTCATTTCATAATATTTTTTTTTTTTTATTACGGTCTCACGACATAGCTATCACGCGCTAGAACTCGACCCTCACCTCTTCGTATATATAATTTTTTTTTCATGAAGCTTTCTGCGCTTTTTCCTCTGGCGCTGGCCAGCGTTGCGCTTGCAATCGATATCGACTTTACCAACACTACCTCCATCAACGCGGGCCTGGCGTTGCTGGCCAAAGGTCTCATGGACTACTATACTGGCAACAATACCGGCCAGACCCCCGGCATGTTTTCAAACCCTTACTACTGGTGGGAGGCCGGCGCTGCCTGGGGCTCGATGATTGACTACTGGTACTATACAAACGACACAAAGTATAACGATATTGTCAAGTCTTCGCTGCTTTTCCAAATTGGCGCCGACTGGGACTTTATGCCGGCCAACCAGACCACCACCGAAGGTAACGATGACCAAGGATTCTGGGGTATCACGGCCATGGCGGCAGCGGAAAAGAACTTTGACCAACCCGGCGATGACATGCCTTCGTGGACCTACCTGGCCCAGGCCGTTTTCAACACCATGGCCGCGCGCTGGGATACCCAGCACTGCGGCGGAGGTCTCCGCTGGCAGATTTTTACGTGGAATAATGGTTACAACTACAAGAACGCCGTGGCAAATGGTTGCCTGTTTAATCTTGCTGCCCGCTTGGCGCGCTACACCCAGAATACGACCTACATCGAGTGGGCCGACAAGGTGTGGGACTGGGTCGTCGATATCAAGTTCATCCACACGGATAGCAACGCCTGGCCCGTTTATGATGGTGGCTCAATTGACGCAAACTGTAGCGACACCTCGAAGCTAGAGTGGACTTATAACACGGGTCTTTACCTTTCCGGTGCTGCTTTCATGTACAACCACACTGGCGATGATAAATGGCTTAACCGCACGCAACATATTTGGAACCGTGGTAAAGTCTTTTTTGAAAATGATACGCACATCATGTTTGAGGCTGCATGTCAGCCTTCTAACCAGTGCAATAACGATGAGCGCTCGTTTAAAGGTATCTATTCGCGGTTTTTAGGCCTCACTTCGATGATGGCGCCCACGCTTAGCGACGAGATCCAGAGCTACTTGGAGGCTACGACCCCGGGCGTTCTTTCCAGTTGTAGCGGCGGTACTGACGGCCATACCTGCGGTCTCGACTGGACGCAGGGCAAATGGGACGGCAAGTACGGTCTTGGCGAGCAGATTAGCAGTTTAGAAGCTTTACAAAACCGTCTTGTGTGGACGCGATCGCCGCCAGTGACGGAAGATACTGGTGGTAAGTCCAAAAGTAATGGTACTGCGGGAGCCGTCACCAAGAAGCAAACCACGCATAACCAGATTGAAATTGAAACGAAGGATAAGGCGGGCGCGGGTATTATCACGGCGATTTTGTTGCTGGTGATGCTCGTCACTGCCTGGTGGATGATTTTTTAAATGGACCATATAACACGCACTGGTAAAAATAAAGATAAAGTAGTTTATATGTATACATGTAATATTGAAATTTAAGAGTACACAAGTTTTATATATATATAAGTTACGGAAAATACTGATTATAGTGAATTAGATTATTTTGTTTCGACTATCAATAAGTTACATAGTAGGTAAAATAACAAGAGATGATATAAACTATGGCTGGTTCTTTTATTTATTTATTTTGACTCCCTTTCATTCACGCACCCTTGAAAAATTAGAAAAAAAGTAGGATTCGGGCTTTTCAGGCTCAATCAAATAGTTGGTCTCTATAGGATGTTCGCAGTGGTAACTGTTGTTTTTCATTTGAGAAATAGGTCGACACAAGAGCAGACACCTAATACATGTTGTTAAATTGTCAGCAACCGCCCTGTGGTTGGGTTTTTTGTGATTTTTTTTTTTTTTAACCTGGAGGTCGTTCCTCCACCCCAACCTGGACATTTCTTAGCAGCTTTTAAAACAAAACCCATAGCAACCATGGTAATTCCCTCTGAGACTAAGTTTGTAAAAGATTCGGTGCCATCGAAGTGAATGAAATATATAGTTAATGGCGCATTCCCCGCTAAAGGGTTATTTTTGTTGTATTAATGTCTTCTGTGTATAATTTTTAAATAGTTATAAGGAGAATAAACTGATTATATATATATAATTCCCTCTTCACATTTTGTGGCAGAATGTATATTTTTAATAGTTTGATTTCTAAACTTGAAATAACTCTTAGCCCTTTTTTCTATCTCAAAGCAAAAAGTTCTGAACACGTTCTTTTGAGTTTTTTTATAGGACGTTCGAGATCAGAGATTTTCCAAAACGACCCCCAGGTTCAGCTCAAGATCGGCCTCATAAAGTCAAATAAACACAAAAAAAAAAAAAAAAAAAAAAAAACAGAAAAAACAGAAAAAACTCAACATTGCACTTCATATAATCATAATCTAGTTGTAGTTGTAGTTGTTTCCTATGGTCCGCTTAAACTTGGCCGTATCCAGGAGGTAGATGCCGCCAGCCCCAAACCCTGTGGGCTTGACGCGGTAGTCACAAAAGGGGTATCGTTCATAGCCATTAATGGGCTGTTGTACGGCAGCACTGTCAGCAAGAAGGTAAACACAGTCAATAAACGTCGTAGCGTCGTCGGGATGACGTGTGAACCGCGCGCGCTTGGTGGGCCGCACAAGCCCTGCGCTCGCGACCCACTCATGGCCGACGCGCTCACGTGCTGGCGAGGGGTACTCGTTGGGCGGCGGCGGCAGCGGCGGTAGCGTCTCGCCCGGCGCCGTCGCAAGTGGGGACCCCATGTACTCAAAATAGACCTGGTGCAGGCGCGGGCACCCCACGAGCACCGCGGCCATCGTCTCGCCGCGCAGCGTCGCCGGTGCCAGCGCGAGGTAGAGGTACTCGAGCCGGTGGCAGTGGCGCAGGTGGCGGATCGACTCGTCGTGAAAAGGCTCGTCGCCGCCCGTGGTTGCCGCCACAACGCCGCTGCTGGCCCGCGCAATTGTCAACTCACGCAACGTGCGCGCGCTCCGCTCCACCAGCATCTGCAGCCCCGTGTGCGAGACGGCATTGATGGTTACGACAACGAGATCGCCAAAAGTTGCAAATAGCGCCACGTCCGACCCCGGCGGCATGTCATGGCCAATCAAATTCAGCTCTGTTAAATTGACAAATTTGTTGCTGGCGTGCATCATTGTGATAGGCGTACGCGCCAGCGGCGACCCGCGCGAGAGGTGGTTGAGCCGCAGCGACCGCAGCTGCGGTGGGAACGCGATCTCAGCAAGGAAATAGTACCAGGTGCGCAGCTCCTCGCTGCTGAAGCTACCGGCGGCGCCCGCGCGGCCCGGGCCTAGGCTGCGGTACTGCTCGCGTGTCGTGATTTGATTATTGAGCTCGAGGTTCTGCAGCGTTCGCGGTAGCTGCGCAAAATCAAGGTTCATAATGAGCAGCGATGAAACCAACGAGAGTGACTCAAGTTCGGGCAGCTCGTTTAACGTGTCCATGAACCGGACGCACACTGCCATAATATCTTCAGCAGAGTCGCGGTGTGAGAATACACGCCGGAGCTTGGCCCGCACTAGCGAAAAGACCCGCAAGCGGGGCATTTTTTGCAGCAGGTTACATACGTTAAGGGTGTCGTCAACGGACTCGGCAAACTCCATGTGAAAAAAGGTAATGGCGCCGCCGAGCGGCGGCAGGGCCTTGATAATTGCCACGAGCTTGGGGTTGCGTGCGTAGACAAAAATATCAATGTTGACAGCGCGCTTGGCCCGCGTCCACTCGGCAAACTTGGCAATCGCACCCATGAGCGTAGTCATGCTGGCGTGGTCGTCAAAATGATGCGGATTAGACATTGAGATCACGCCGCTGGCGTCGTTAATAACGCGAATAGCGTGTAGCGCTGGCAGCCGGGCCGGCATCCCCAAAAGCGTCTCCTCGACAAATTTGGCAAAGGACGGCTGCCCCGCAAAGCGGTTTTGCGTGTAAAAAGTAAGCTGCTGGATCGACGCCAGGGCAAAGTTGGAAACGTGGCCCATATAAAGTGATGCCGCAAGCTTGTCCATTTGCATGAGGGCAGGGTTGACGCGCGCGGCAATGCTTTTGCTCTGGCGATGCAAGGTCTGTGGGGTCGTGAGATAGCGGTGATTAACGTTGGCAAAGTTGAGATAATCGGTGTTGCTAGCGGCGTCAAAAAACTGAATGTGCTGCCATAGAATGGGCAAGACGCGATGGTAAAGCGTGCGATTGGTCTTGAGCAGCGGGACCAATTGCGAGGGTTCCAGATGCACAGTGATGAGCGAGAGTAGCTCGTTGGAGAGCGCGAGCAGTCCGGTAGCCGGCGGCAGCTCTGCCGGCAGCTGTACAATTGCGTTAGAGTATGTCATGGTGAGTGCGCACGCCGAGGAGGATCTGGCGGGAAAAAAGTGTTTGCACGGTCTACAATGCAGTTTAAAGTGTGTGGGTGAGAAAAAGGGATCAGACGAGATGAGACAGTTGAAGACGGGAGGTGTCGATAGGAGGTTCATACCCGAAGGTTTGAAAACGAAGAACCTGGTAAGCCCCGCTACAATCTACGAATTTGGCCAAACCTGGTTGTTTAAGAACTTTAAACTGTCTCAAAAAAAAATTAACTACTGCATTTATTGTCGGTTCTAAAGGCATTGGCTACAGCCGAGCATCATATCTTTTTTTTTTTCGGTAATTTCAAAATCAGCAAGGAGGTCAACGATTGTGAATTTTTAATTACGGTCGCTCGGGGGAAAAAGCAGCGAACTGGACCAGGGTTCACAGAAAAAAATCATGAAAAAGCAATTAACATATTGCGTAATTCAAAATTCATCGTTTTTTTTTTCATAACATCCGAATGGAATTGACATGATTTTACTTATAGCGTGGTTCGTCAAACAGTCAGGCTGTTTGGTACCTGAAAAAAAAAAAAAAAAAGTTGATTCAATCGTTGAACTCTCTTTCAGCTCTTACAAACGAGGGTCCCAACTGTCCATAATTCCGAGTTAGGTCTGGATGTTGATTCTTTTTTATACGAACGCTGCCAGCGGTTACAAACCAAGATTCATTTATTTTGGTTTTATCAATAATTTTCAAACCATGAGAATATAGTTGATTTGGCATTGCTTGAAATCAACAGTCTTGAAACTCTTAAAATGTATATATATATATATATTCCTTTCAATGGTTGCAAAAGTCCACTGGCTTCTTTTTCACTATTGAATCTTACATTTGCTCAGTATTCATTTCATTCTTGACTTTGTATCAAATTTATATTATAAAACGTAGTCATGAGTTTTAATTCCATGTTGAAAAACTAAAAGGCATTTTGTGCAATTGTTTGATTCTACATTTTAAAAAGGCCTTTTTGTAAGCCTGTAAGTTCTTAAAAAGCATCAACAATCTTGAATTTAAATGATTTCACCATCTCTCTTTCTCTAGTAGTCAGTGTAAGCCTGTGGTACTTAGCAAAATAAAGATATTAATTAATACGGTATATTAAAAGAAAACTATATATTATACAAAATTTTAAACTTGTGAACTACAAGAAACTCTCACTGATAGATTAAGAAACGGCTGGCAGTCAACTCTATTTTAGCGTTGTATTAGTATAGCATAATTAAAGATTTTCTTTAGTAATTGTGCTAATAAAAGAGCAGTAATATGGTATAGTTGAAAATTAATAGCAGTTAGATTTGGTTTAATCCATTACAATCACAATAAATAGATATTAATGTTGTTGTTGTTTTAATATGGAATCAAAACTTGGACCCTGTAATGAGCAAACAAACGATTTGAAATGATCTGTTACGCAATTTACGCATAATACACACGCAGTGTAACTATTGCGTTCCTGAGCTGCTAATATAAAAACAGATAGCCTACGTATTGCCAACATGAACATGCTGTTTAGCATTCCCACTATCTTTATGCAAAAGAATGAAAAATTTCCCCGACAAGAATAGAACCAAACTTTTCAACATTATTTCGTCATATATTTTTTTATCATTGCTATATAAATCGTTATGAATGCTTCATCAATTCTCTTACTTTAGCTAACTAACTATCATGACCTCTTCACTGTATATCTAGGCACTCATCTTGTAGTGAAAGACGATTTTGAGTGGGTTAAAATAAAAGCCCTAAGCTAGGGCTTTTTATTACCAAAAGTAGAAAAGAGTAGTCATCATTATTATTTTTTTCACACACAAAACAAGAGTCAATCCAAAAAAACTCTGCCCTAACCCAGAAAAATTTGCGTGCTTCCACCCCCCTCCCAGCTCCCGCCGGGCCTGGCATCGTCTTCCTCTTGATATTACTATCTAGAAGATACTACCCCATCGACCACTCCAGGTAAACCTATAGGTAAATCAAGATGTCTGAACTCGTCGTTACTGAGAAGGGAAACTTCCAACACATTCTTCGGTATGTTTTTATTCTTGTTGTTTAAATGCTGCCCTTACTGTGATGCTGTCGGTTTGAATCTAGTCGTTAATAGGACTTTATTCATAGGCAGATTGCTTGCCAATAGTTGATTATAAAACCTCAATACTAACTTCATTTCTCAGTCTGCTCGGCACTAACGTCGATGGTAGAATCAAGATCATGTACGCCTTGACTACCATTAGAGGTGTCGGTCGCCGTTACGCCAACTTGGTCTGCAAGAAGGCTGATGTTCCTCTCTCCAAGAGAGCCGGTGAACTCACTGTCGAAGAGCTCGAGAGAATCGTCACCATCATCCAGAACCCCTCTCAGTACAAGATCCCCAGCTGGTTCCTTAACAGACAGCGTGACTTCACTGAGGGCAAGGACTCTCACTTGCTTGTCAACCAGCTTGACAACAAGCTCCGTGAGGACCTTGAGCGTCTCAAGAAGATCCGTGCCCACAGAGGTCTTAGACACTACTGGGGTTTCAAGGTCAGAGGCCAGCACACCAAGACTACCTCCAGAAGAAGACGTTAGATCTATTCCCAAGAGTATATTTAGCTGTATATTATTTCAAAACAAATCAATTATCTTGGAAACGGAATGCAATAGAAGTGCGGATACGGTGGGCCCGTGAGGATGCATGGGAGGTGATAGTAGATGGATATTGATGAATGTTGTAGACACAATGATGGTAATTGAGGTGGTCTTTGTTGCCGGGAGCCGAATGCTGGCCGATAAAATTTTGTTAAGCGGGCTAGCTAAATGCAGACCCGACGCGACTTTTTTTTTTTTTTTTTTTTTTTTTTCCATTTTCAGTTTTACTTTTGCTCATTTCTTAGACAAAACTTCAACACTTGACCTGACTCTCTGAACCTGCCTAGTAAAGCCAGCCACAAACGCAACCATGGACAAATTTGTGAGCGCGGGAGGTCAGAAGCCGGCTGGCAGTAATGGTGCTGATGCAGAACAGCGCAATGAAGCGCTAAACTCTATTCGCCAGCAGATTGAAGATTCCAAGGCCCGGCAGCGCGAGCTTGCAGCCCAGGGCCCGCAAAAGTCACTGTACGAAGTGCTTCAAGAAAATCGAGGTTTGTTTATTTTAAAATTCTCTTTTAAACATCAAAAATGTTTACTGTAATCATCTGTTTTTTTATCATTTTTTACTGACCTGAAAGTGCGAGCTTGTTTTTTTTACTTCGATGCTTGTCTCTTGAAATTTCTCTAGCTAAAAAACAAGCTGAGTATGAAGAAGAGTACACCCAGCGCAATGCTATTCACCGTCTTGATAATGACGAGATTGACTATTTAGAAGGCCTCCTTGCCAAGGAGCGCGCCACCGAGGCTCGGATCAAGCAGGAGGTTACGCGTGGCCTCGACGCGTTTAAGCAAAAGCGCCAGGCTGAGGAGCTGGAAGATCTAAAGGATAAGAGTGTTACTACTGCTGAGACGGCGGCAACGACAGCAGCAACGGTGACATTTGTGCCAACAAAACGCCGCAAAAAGACAGCGAGCAATGCTAAGAACAGCATAGTGGTGAGTAGTGCTGCGAATAAGGACGCAGCGACGACCAGCACCAAGAATAAAACACCTGCTGAAACAAGTATAAAGGTTGCATCTACCAAGCTGTTACCAAACCCGTCCATAATTTTGCCTGCTGCTACACCAAAGCCTGCTCATGCACTAGCAGCTAAGGACGATGCTAGTTCTCCTACAAAGAAGGAAACCGCAAAACCCACTGGTGGCATCCTAGGGCTTCAGTACTCGGATGATGAGAGCGACTAAAATTGGCTCAAATCTGGCTCTCATTCATTTATTTATATCTTAATTTATTCTCCTCAATAATATACTCAATCTCTATTTAGAATGATATCCTAGACATACCCCATAATGATATTAATCTTGTATTAGAGCAAAGAGTACAAGTCTCATATTCTAAGCTCTAATTTTTCTCCCACTGAAAAAGAAATTTAACGATTTTTTTTCAACTTCTCTCTAAGAGATTCCACAGCATCTCCAACCATCTCTATTACTTTACACATTGATATCAACGAGATAAAAATCTAACAATGGGCAACGTCTTATCAGCGAACTTTGCACCTGAGTGCGATCTCCCTAAGAAGAACTACGACGACTGCTTTGCCAGGTGGTATGGTGAGAAGTTCTTGCAAGCCAAGTCGGTGCACAATGAGTGTGAAGACACTTGGAGAGAATACGAGGATTGCTTATACGTATGTTAAGGACCTGTCAACCACGAGCCCTGCTAGCGCTGGAAAAAAAAAGGAACAAAAAGATATAAAAGATACTAACTGCTTTTTGCTTTTATTTATACATAGATTGCACTGGAGAGAAAGGGCATTCGGACAAATATGACCAAGGGTGATGATGAGTTTGAGAAGTACCGGGCGCAGGTTGTGCACAAGGGCGAGTCTGCCAACGAGGCGCTCAACGCTAACCCTGTCATCCCTCCTCCTAAATTGCCTACTCCTGGCGATACTTCCACTGATAGCAAGTAAGCAACAGTAATCAAGCTAGCCGTTACTAGCCCTTGCTGTTTTTTTCTAGCGTTGTTGCTTTTGGTGCTCATGTCCCTTCACGATGTTTGTGTGTGTTTCTTTTTTTTTTTATTCCTGTTAATCCCCCATTTATACATATTGTACATATCAAAGCTATAGTAAACTCTCTCTACTCTCTTATTTATGACATTTGGCCTAGCTGTGAGTCTCGTACTAGTTTTTTTTTTTTCAGGTCCGTTATGGCCCTTTTTGCCTTTCTTTACGTGGATCAAAAATCATCGTCCGTTTGGCACACATCGCACGTGACTCTCAGCAAATCATTTTCCCGTTTTTACAATTTTTTTTTTCCATCTCTCGTAGCCCCGAAGTTTTTTTGTTCACCCTTCCCGTTCAACGACAGCAGCATCGACACATACCCCCCCCCC
>JAJMRT010000349.1:0-25240 GCA_030558065.1 Geotrichum phurueaensis | reverse complement strand
TTATTATTATTTTGAAAGTCTGCTCAGCTGTATGGTACTTTGATATTTTCATCCTCTAATAGCTCAGGGTAGAGAGAGAAAGAGAAAGAATTTGCTGATAGCTACGACAAAATCAATTAAATATCTGGGTGAGCAGGACAAGTTGGTACTCTGAAAGATAAGAGGGGTTTTTTTAAGCTGTTGCCAATTGCGGTCTCATAAGCAACATATAACAAAAAAACTTTCACTAAGGTATGTACGCCAAAATTTTGAATGACAACAGGTCCTGTCAGAGTCCTCAAATAATACTTTATGATAGCTCATAGCTATATGCTTTGGCCAAAATAATAAAGGTTTTAATCATGTTTTGTGTTTTAGTATGTTTTTTCAAATCAACTGAAGATGCTAAGATTTAATTTTACGAGTGTATATATAAACAGTTTATTGTCCTTGTAACTATTTGAAAATTATACACAGAAGACATTAATACTACAAAAATAACCCTCTTAGCGGGGAATGCGCCATTCACTATATATTTTATTTACTTCAATGACACCGAATTTTCCAGAAACTTAGATCGTGTGTCAAGGGAAACCCGACATGATCGTCACTTCAGTGCGTTATGTTGAGTGGGAGGGCAAGCCAGTAAAACCTTGACAGACTATGTTGTTAAGCTGACCATCAATTGAGGAGGTGCGGTGACGAATCGAGGAACTTGACCACCACTTCAATGCCCTTTCTTGGTATCAAGTAGAACATTGATGTCATGCC
Source organism: Geotrichum phurueaensis (assembly GCA_030558065.1). NCBI lineage: Eukaryota > Fungi > Ascomycota > Dipodascomycetes > Dipodascales > Dipodascaceae > Geotrichum > Geotrichum phurueaensis. The sequence goes on along the minus strand of JAJMRT010000349.1, from coordinate 24,490 downwards.
CCGGGAACATGTTCTCAGGTGCGTACGCCCCGATTCGCAGAGGGCGCAGTCTTTCAGCAGGTGCACAACCGTTTCAGGCTGGCCACATTTGCACTTGTGATTTCTATCCGAGATTCCTACCCTTTTAAAATAGGATTCTATAGCGCCATGGCTAGTTCTCAATTGCACTATCTTGCTAAGGGGTGTGACGGTTTGCTTTCTCCATGATGCTGCGAAGAGGACTGTAGTTGCCTGGGTCGCCATAGAGGCCAGGCTTGGTGAACGACCTGTAAAAGCCGCCCTAAGAACTTTCATCATATTCTGATCTCCAGGCTGCACGAGCTTGAGCTTTAATGCTCTTCCTGAGGTTGGCAGTGATTTCGGCCTCCTTGAGCACCATGCTCATCTTAGCTTGCTTCCAAATTGGTCTGGTGTTCCAGAAAATATCCTTTTCAGCTGATTCTATCTGACAAATCGAATAGAATGAAAAAGCTAGCGGTTCATTTTCAGCTACAGGGCCCTGCCTCTTGATCAGTCTCCTAACTGGGTTCTTAGGAACTTTACGAGTATATATATAAGTTTGGCAAGACGGCTAGTGCAGAGTATTGGTAACCCCAGTTGAGAGTAGTTATGGTGGAGAGAATTGTAAGACTTTAAATGGGATTTTTTGTATCTGGTTTCAACTTTGAAGATGTTACGATGGGTTGAAGAGTTGTCGTGGTTTTCAGTTATTTAGCCGACGGTCTCTTTTTTCAAGTGTTGATCACATATTGGATTTTTCAATTCTAGAGTATCATCTCCAGAGTCTTTCAAGTTTGAATGAAAATTGAGAAAGAGGTCAATTGATGAAAGATGTAAAACTTTTCGGATGGAAAAGTGTTATCTTCAAAAATAATAGATAAGTTTATATATATAAACGATAATGATGATAATAACAATAATAATAATCATGTATTAATAAAATGAATGAGTTGTTTGTCGCTGCAAACAAACAAAATGGTTAATAATAAATACAAGGTTAGGTGCTTTGTTCCAAGTTTCATTTCTTTATTTTTTTTTTTTTTACTTTTCTCTTTTTCCACTTTTTTTTTCTTTTCTCCCCTTCCTTCTTCTCATCCCTTTTCTGTTTCCTCCCCACAGCCCATTCACACCCCCAATTATCTTTGCTGTCAATCGCCGTCGTCCCAGAGACAAATCCATTCATACTCATTATCTCTTTAGTCTTCCCCCCCCCCTTTTTTTTTTGAAAACCTCTCGCCAAGATGATGAAAGGTTGGACCAAACGAGTAAGTAAACTTCTCTTTCCCTTCCCCAATGCACTAGTGTTTTAATTGCCAACCAGTTTTGTGTGTGTGTGTCATAACACACGATTTTTTTGGACTTTTCTGTCCCCCTTTGCTCGCACAACACACAAAACTGTAAAAGAAGGTGATGGGAAAAAGCTATTATTCAAATTTATAAAAAGCATTATTATTAATCAGCTAACTTCTAGATTTCACAGTTGAGTAGATCTAAAAGTCACTCGGACAAGAGCTCAAAGAAAAAGGATGTTGACAAAAAATCGTCCTCCTCTTCCCTGCGCTCAGAGTCCTCGTCTCAGTCTCTCAAAAAAGACAGTAGAAAAGAAGAAGTAAAAGATAGAAGCTCATCATCGGACTCCTCATCAGCATCATCTCATAACAGTGCTGTCAATGGCGGCAGCAACGGCATTAACACCTCGAACCCTACTAATACCATCACCACTAACGGCAATCCTGCCGCGACCAATGGCATTGACAACAGTACTCCTACGTCAAATTTTAATGATGCGCATGCAAATGCCACCCAGTCAAACTATACACAGCAGCAACAGAGCTTTCCTTCAAATTCTATGCTGCTGCCCTCGTCCGCTAATCATAATACCCCTGAATCTAGCAACTGGAGCGGAACCGACTCTGCAACCGATGGCAACGGTGTCCCTCAGGTTGTAGTCAGCCCGACTGGCCACGCCCTTCCTGGCTCGACAGAAACAATGCCCCAGGATCTTGATGTTCTTGGTTATGCGTCAAATGGCCAGTCCCAACAACCACGTCTTTCCTTTGAGCGCTACGGGATTGACGGTATCAAGACCCCAAAACGACACAACTCCTCGCGGTTCGAAATCTCAGAAAAGCGTGAGCTTGTCATGCTCCCAGATTTTACTCAGGTACCTGCCAAGGATAGGAATGATTTATTTTTCAAAAAGATTGAGCAATGTACTGTCATGTTTGATTTTAATGACCCTTCCTCCGACATTATTGGAAAGGATATCAAGCAGATTGCCCTGAGCGAGTTGCTCGACTACTTCTCGACCCAGAATGTTGCTATCACTCAACAGATGTACTCGGTGGTTGTCAGCATGTTTGCCAAAAACATCTTTCGCCATATCCCACCTCCCGTAAACCCTATTGGAGATATCTACGATCCCGATGAGGACGATCCTATCTGCGAGGTTGCTTGGCCTCATATGCAGCTGGTATACGATTTCTTTCTCAAATTCATTGAGTCTAGTGATTTCAATCAGGACATTGCTAAACGTTATATTGACCACAAGTTTGTCCAGAACCTGATTGACTTGTTTGATAGTGAGGATCCGCGCGAAAGGGACTGTTTGAAAACAACTTTACATAGAATTTACGGAAAGTTCCTCACCCTCCGCTCATTTATACGCCGCGCTTTCAACAATGTTTTCTTCCGGTTCTTATACGAGACTGAGAGATTTAATGGCATCCCTGAATTACTGGAAATTTTGGGTAGTATCATCAATGGTTTTGCGTTGCCGTTAAAGGACGAGCACAAGATTTTCTTGAGCCGTGTCTTGATTCCTCTACACAAAGTCCGATCGCTTGGACTTTACAATTCGCAATTGTCGTATTGTGTGGTTCAGTTTTTGGAGAAGGATCCTTCCCTGACGGAGGAAGTCGTCATGGGCTTGTTGCGCTACTGGCCCAAGGTCAACAGCTCAAAGGAAGTCCTATTTCTTATTGAGGTTGAAGAGTTCTTTGAGGTTATGGAGCCCCACGAGTTTGTCAAGATTCAGATTCCACTATTTGTGCAGCTGGCCAAGTGCATTTCAAGCCCGCACTTTCAGGTTGCCGAACGTGCTTTACACTTCTGGTCTCATGAATATTTCTGCAGCCTTGTCGCTGAGAACTCAGAGACAATTCTGCCTATTATTTTCTCAGCCCTCCACGAGAATTCTACTGCGCATTGGAACCAGGCTATTCACTCAATGATTTATAATGCAACAAAGCTGTTTATCGACACAAACCCGGTGCTCTATGACCACTGCGCCATTTTATATAGACAGAGCAGAGAGACTGCAGAGTCCCGGGAGCAGCTGAGAAAGGATTGTTGGAAAGCACTGGAACAACAAGTTCAACCAGAAGATACCGAGATGACAGCGACCAGCCCTTATCCCACTACAGCAGTATAATTAAACAAGGTTTGTTGACGAGGTCCCAATCTATATTTTTAACCCATCATTAATTTGTTATGTTTTTTTTTATTGGTTTTTTTATTATTCCTCTTCTTTGGGTCTATATTATTCTTGATCATTTCTGTTGTACTCTGTTTCTTTTTGTATTTCTCCGTTTCATTGTTTTACCTATTATAAGTATATATACGAATACTAAGCCATATAAATGAGATAAGCTTAAACGTGAGTGTGATTTTTTTCGGAAGCTTATCGGCCAGGTAGAAAATCGATGAGTTTTTGTGCTCAAATGCAAAATGGGATGATCACTGATGGTGCGTGTCACCTAACCCTTGTTTTCCTCCCAAACATTGAAGAGTTTAAAGTCCCAAATTCAGTGTTGATGGAAGGCTCAAAAGCCATTTTAGAACACAACATCTAGCTGATCCGCCATATATACACAAACCTCACATCTCGGCGCCGAGTCTGCAACAATGGGAAAGAACACAGATAAGCTTTTTGTTACACACTCTGAGTGGAGCGGAAATGACTTGCACTCAGCGAGTGGTGGCAAGGTCAACAATAGCACCAAGCTGGCTTTGTCAAAACAAGCCACTGCGCTTCCATTCTGGACGTGCAGCGTTAGCCAGCAGCCAATTGATCCTGGTTGTGGCGTATGTGACGCTGAGGGTCATGTTTTTGATATCAAGAATGTTATGCCTTTTGTTATGCGTCAGGGTCTTAACCCCGTCACGGGAGCGCCGCTGGCGCGAACGGATCTGATCAAGTTGAAGCCAACAACTGACGAGAATGAGGAGAGTGGCACCGGCGGCCCGGGGTATGTGGATCCAGTTACGCTGAAACAGTTTCAGAGGTTGACAGACGCTGTTGTCATCCGGCCGACGGGCCAGGTTTACTTTGCTTCAACAGTGCGCGACATGTGTTTAAAACCGGGAAATCTGGTTGATCTTGTTACGGACGAGCCGTTCAAGAAGGAGGATGTGATTAAGCTGAAGGGTGGCGTCGGTGTGCTACAAAAGTCTGAGGTCATGCTGAAGCGTGACCGGGAAGAGCAGCAGGTGCAGGATCAGAAGCGCAAGCGTCTGCGGCAGGAGCAGCAGACAGAAGAGGATATTGACGTCAATAGCAAGGTGCTGAGCAAGACACATACAACGCACCATATGGCATCATCGGCGACATCAACGGCAATCGCTTTGAATACTACTAGCAAATTTGAGACAATCCCACTTGAGCAACTGCTGCGGCCGAAGCGGTTTCCCGGTCCAGGCTATGTTGTGATCGAGACTAATTTTGGTGAGTTAAACATCGAGCTCTACAGCAAGTACTCGCCCAAAGCAGTCTACAATTTCATCTACCTTGCGCGCCAGCACTATTACAATGGTACCATTTTCCATCGAAACATTAAGCACTTTATGATCCAAGGCGGCGACCCCACGGGTACCGGGCGCGGCAGTCTGGACACTACGCGCACGGCATTTGGTGATCAGCCATTTAAAGACGAGACTAATTCACCTTACAAGTTTGACGCTAGGGGATTGCTGGCCATGGCCAACAAGGGCAAGAACACCAACACCAGCCAGTTTTTCATCACTTATGGCAGTCGCCTCAACCATCTTGATGGTAAGCACACGATTTTTGGCAAAGTCGTGGGTGGAATTGGTATCCTTGATGATCTCGAGCGCATACCCGTGGACTCCGCTGACCGTCCGCGCAAGCGAATCGAGATTGTCGACGTGCGGGTGCTTGTCGACCCCTTTGACGAGGACAAGAAGCCGAGAGACAGCAAAGTACAAGATGACGATTCCCCCTGGCTAAAAAAGTCCACCGTGACAGGGTCTTCAGCGATTGGAAAGTACCTAAATCCTAGTACGACGGCTTCTATAAGCCCGGCTACGAATGGCCCGGTCGCTGGCGCTGGTGATGAAGAAAGTAACTGGAAAATGCGCCAGAAAAAGAAAACGAATATCGCCAAGAGCTCGTTTTCAGGTTGGTAAACCCGTCAGGAATTATTGGCACCTACGGTAACTAGGAAAAAAAAAAAAAACAGATATATTTATATGGTATGTACAAAAAATTAATCTTCATCCTTTTATACCAAGAGAAGAGATTAATCCAAATAATATAAAACAGACAAAAGAGAAAAAATAAAGAAAAACAACATTAACAGGCACAAATAAAATCAATCAGACTTATTTCTTGGTAGACTTGGGTCTGTCGGCAACCTGCGAGGACTCAAACGCACTCAGAGATGCCAGGGCCTCAGCCTTCTCAGACTCGAGGGACTCAAGAATCTTGGTGAGCGGACTCTGGCGAACAGAAGAGGAGGACTTAAGCAGCGACTTGTTAGAAGGCTTGATGGTTGGTGCGGGGGTGTCCTGGTAGTAACCTCTGTTCTCAGGGTCTCTGTAGTATTCAATATGCTTTCTGGCAATGGGCTTGGCGCGAAGGGGAATACGGCCAAGGCGATGAAGGGTGGCCTCGGGGTGCACAAGTGTAGAAAGACCAAGCTTAGTGTAATACTGAGCAGTAAACGAGCCGCCAATCTCTTCGATTCTCTGCAGCGCGTGTCTCGAGATCTTGGACGCCGAGATGGTGATGGGTTGACGCAGCTTTTTGGCGCCGCCGCCAATAACCTTGACACCACCGCCGGTAATTTTCCGCAGAATGCCGGCGTCAAAAAAGTGCTTCATCGTGATTGGTTGGCTAGCATCAATGCGGTTATTGTCAATATGGTGCTGCAGCTTGTCGAGGTTGACGTACTGGGGCTGCTCAACGTGCGACTTGAAACCACGCTTGGGGAAAAGCTTGAAAATAGGGGTTTGACCACCCTCAAACCATGATTTAATCGAACCTCTTGCCTTTTGACCCTTTTGACCGCGGCCGGAGGTCTTACCGTGGCCGGAACCGGGACCTCTACCCAGACGCTTTTGGTTTTTTTGCGCGCCGGGGGCATCGTTAAGGCGACCCATCAGCGCCATTCCGCGCGAAAACATGGCAGGCTGTTGCTGCGCCTGTGTCTTGCCAAAAATGGCAGCAGTGTTGACGCCGAAAAACTTGCTCGCAAACATTTCTGTCTTCGTTGTGTACCGTGTGGTTGGTGTTGTGTGCCGCTACCGTGACGAGAGAAAAAAATGAGGTTTGAAAAATTGAACGAGGAAAATCTTTTGGTGGTGGAAAAAATTGAGCGTTCGTTTTCCAGGACTGTGGTTGGTTGATCCAACCCTAGCCCATGTCTATATTTCAAGTTGTAAGTCGCGTTGAGAGTACAGACAAGAAAAAACTGGATACTCATTTATGTTTAAACAAAATAATAATAAAAAGTGTAAATATTTGCAATGGGTTTTTCTTTATCAATAAATAAGTTTGGAAATAATTAATAGATAAAAAAATGTTACGGTCGTTGCACGTTTCCTGAAGATTATTTTACGTGTATTAAATGCTGGATTAAAGTATAGCAGAATTAGTCTTGTATAATTATTAACCACAATTTTAATTTAGATGTTTAGTAATGTTTAAATATGAAAAGCTATCATGGTTTCATACTGAGAGCGTTTTACCGCTTGTTTATAACTTTTTTTTCAATATCACTTGTGTCGGATACACAAAAGCTCGAGAACACTAGAATTTTTATCTAAATAGAAAGGCATTCTTCCTAAGCCGGCTAAGTATATTTCAATAGGCATCAAGAGCAGCCTTCTTTTTTTACAATAATACCAATTTATTTAACTTTGGTTTTGGCAACCTATTGCTGCACGGCTCAAGAAGCGGGTATTTCTCGAATCTCTGGTGTAATCTGTTTTCAGTCGTTGGGCCACATAGCCTTGGAACTTGTGAAAAATGAGTATAACTAATTATTGAGAGTTATAGCTCGAAAAAAGCTATATTGAAAAAGATTACCGACATTAAGTGTCGAAACTCTCCATGTGTTGAGAGAGCTACATTGTCAGTCTCGTTAAAATATGTGCTAGGAATATATGTATTGTTTTTTATATCCTTTTGTTATTTTCATTTTAATATAACTCTTAGATATCAGGATAATAAACAATTTTTATCCATCTCTAAGGCTACCCTTATTTCAAGAGCCGACCTGGATATTAATAATAAATATTAGTTTCTTAAATCAGCTGTATCATTTATCTCAAATTATTTTCAATACATAGATCTAGCAAGTGGAAATTTAGCGCTAATAACTGCTAAAATCTAGGGAGTATTAAACCTCCAGTTTATAATTAGTATATACTTTCAAAAAAAGGGGGGTTTCACTCAGAGTATTTTTTTTATTGTTCTTTGTTTTGTCGGTGTAACTTCTAAAATATTCTTTTATTCGCAATAGTTATAGTTCCCTGTACAGAAGAAATATCAACTTATGGTTGAAAAATTAGTGCCAAAAGCAACGTTTTTTTTTTCAAATCTTATAAAAACATTGCCATTATAGAACAAGTTCTTAACCTGAAACAGGCTAGTATTTTAAAATGATATGGTTTATCTCACGTTTTTAAGGGCCTAAAGTTCAATATAAAAAAATAATACCTAATTAAAAAATTCACAGGCTGACAAAGGTTTTAGGCAAATTTCTATTTATTTCAGAGACAATGCAAAGAAAACCTATCTGTTAAAATGTATGCTTGTCATAGCACTCTGTATCATTTTGACTTGAAGGCATAAATATTAAACAGTTTTTTGAAAACACGACCCTGGATGACCAGATGCAACCTGTCTCCTACAAAAATAAGAGACTTTGGTAGTTTCATTGAGCAAATTTGGGCAATTTACACTCTAATGTTTTGGAGGTACTTTGAGTTCCTGCTAGTAATTTTTTATGCAATGTTTACTGTTATGACAAACTTTGCACCATGAGTACATTTTACAGGCCATTTTTCAATACAGGCCACTGTATTCAGGCTATTATAGTCAACTCCAGCTCACTACTGCTAAGAAAGTTAAAAAATCAGTCACACTTCTTTGAAGTTGTATTTTTGGCGATATTAATCTATTTAACTATTAAGCCATTAGCACCTACAGATTGAAACATAATTCAAAATACAATGAATAAAGCAATATTTTTTATTTGTCTAGAACTTAGTCAAGTCTTAAATCGCTTTGATTACCTTATCTTGTTACATAAGTTGAAAATATTAAAGATGGCTCTTTTTAGTGAACCCAGAGTTTTTATATTGGGTTTTGCTCGCAATAATCTGAAAATCTAACAATTATTCGAAGAAATTGCAAAGTGGACAATTAATTCAAAGTCGTAGGAATAAGATTTTAAAAGTTGTTTTTTTTTATTATTATTATTTAGGCGTCATAGAACACTTGTTTTGATTGGTTCTAGTAATTAGCAGGTGATACTCTCTTAAATAATTACTCCTATGAGTGCATTGGCTGCAGTATCGATAGCAAGACCAGGTCTGATTTATCGTAGGCATCACACGCTTATGTAAATTGATAAGCTATTGTAAAAATCACTCAATGCTTTAAACTTATATTTAAAAACTTGCAGTAGATTTAGGGACTAGTAGATATAATATCTACCAATTCCCTGTGCTATATAGTGTTTAGTGTTAGAGAAAACTGTTGTTCAGTGATCCTCAAAGATGAAAATAATATCACGTAATTTTTTTATACAAAAGTTACCTCAATTTATATAGATTACGTATTCTCCTAAAAGACCTATTGGTGAATACCATCATTAGTTTACTATTTAGCAAGAAAGGTTTCTAAGGTTGCCCTCGTGGAGCCCTACCCCCAATTTTTTTCACGTTAAACATGTTAGACACAATAAAATATTTTCCGATAAAAAATTAGTAGATGTGCTATGTAGCTTTTTTAGCTTTTTCTTGTGCTTCTTTTAATTACAATTCAAGTTAAATATATACTAAGTTACCATAAGGTGATGAAAATCATTGCTGATCTTTGAAACGGATTGCAAATGATTGATATCAGTCCCATGAAAATTTATGTTATTAATTTTTGAATTAGTTGGCATCTCATATCTCTCTGTTTGCAAACGGTTTATTTTAAATATATATTTAAAAACATGTCAGTCTTGTAAGGGTACAATATTTGAAAAGGGCCTGTGATCGGGGACATGGAAAGTTGAAACGATCAATTTTGCTCATAACCGACAAATCCCCCTTTTATGGGAACCTATTTAGTTTGCCGTGAGCAAGCATAAAAAATTTTAGGCGCATTTGGGCTACTTATTTCTCAGGAGTGTAAAAATTTTAATTATTTATTTTATTTTATTTACGGGAAGGGGAATCTATAAACTAAAATCCTATGCCAAGCTTTAAATAACTTTTGTACAGTCTGGTTGTATTGAAATCAATTGTCGGGTTGTCCCTGTATCTGCTCTTATCAAATAAACCAAGATGACCCTTTAGAATCCTGGCAATGGATGGAAAATCCAGGAGCCACAAGACTGAGTAAAAACATGGGCAAAAAATGGTAACGCATGCTGTGTCACAACTTTGCTCATGAAATACTGATGATTCAACTTAAAAAAAAATTTTATTGCTTAACTTTAATCTTGGCAAGCAATGTGCCACCTGGATTGGTACCGATCATTTTCTTACATGTGTTTATTTGTTTATTTTAAATTTTTTTGAAAAATGCTTTTTAGACTCGGCAAAAAAAAAATTCTAGAGAAGAAACGAGTGCCGTTTGGTTTTTTTACACCTTCGGTTATAAGTGGATTTAATACCCAAAAGCATATACACCGTGCTTTCACAGCCCTTGTCAAATTAAAAATAACTTGAAAACTCACGCAAACTTTTTGACTTTTAACACTCAAGGCTTTATTGAATGTGATTTCTTTTTAACTCAGTAAATGCCTTCTACTTTTTATGTATTTTTTTTAAAAGAAAAAAAAAAATTCTAATAAGCATGGGTCGTGTAGGAAAATATATAACTACCCGTCTATTTGCCCTCTAAAATCATCTTCTTGTTAACATGGAGAGACAAACAAAATATTTTTTTTCAGCCTGTTGACTACACACGACTCAAAGAAGAAAATGAGATTTACCTAGACGTCAGAAAATAGCCTTGTGTGTTACAAGAGCATTAAACCGACTTTGTGACCCGCATATATTGTGGTTACTATTGAGTGGTGCTACATGCTGGACTCCAGTGAATACTGCGCCATTGATGGGTTGTTAACGACTTTCGTATAGCTCTTGTCCGCAATGCATTAGTACTGAGATAGTCTGAAACCTTCAAAAGCTGAAATCTTAAACTAACGATATTGATAACACCTTCCGGCGGTTCCTGTTGCAAATGTTGACGGGGTTGCTTGTTCATTAATGAGCTAGTTATTCCGGTAGAATTTGATAGAGACTTCAAATTGAGGGTTTGAGGTTTAACGACAGTAACAAATCCACTGTAACTATAACTGGATAAAATGCAGCTTTCTCAAATCTTGTTTTTTTCGTATTTGAGATAGGCAGTGGATGTTGCTCTCCTTGACCCCCACCTGAGTTTTTTTTCATATATCTCATTCATGCCAACTTTCTATAAACGCTTGGCTTTAGCTTTCAGTCATTTTCGCTAATATTTCGTCAACGGTCTTCCGGATATAAAGGCGGGCTCTGCAGAAGCCTTTTTTGTCGTTAATTGACATCAGGCTCCAAAGTTTTAGCTAAGGCCGAGGGATTCTACCCTTCAACCATGGAGACAGGACTCTTATTTTTTGCTTGTCTCTAACGATATTTCTAAAAAAGGAAGGTCATCAGAAGACATTTCCTTTAACTAGCGGCTTAAAACTTGAAGGTGCTAAAACTCTTTGCAACACATTTTTGCATCTGAACCAACGGTTTTTTTCCTTGACATCAAAGCTTAACCTTCGCAGAGATGAGCCTGTCGGCATCATCGGGCTTGTTACTACTGTTCATGGCAGATTTAGATAAATCATTTGATGAGCCAAGAGTTTTAGTGTTCTTGGCAAGTTTTGAATAGGCTCTAGTGAATGCTCTTTTTTTATTTTTGTTTCGGAAAAAAAAGAAGTTAAGGTTATGTCTAGAAAAAAAAGAAAAAGAAAAGAAAAGACACGGCATCAAAATAAAAATAAAATTTTTATTTGCTTGTTTTCTTAAGACAGAAAGACAAATACTAAAGAAGGTTTTTTTTTTTCTTTTTTTTTTCATCCGTCCTATCCAATCATTATGGGTTTCTACTTTTTGCCAGGGTTAAATCATTAATTTATTGTTATGATTTATGTAGCAACAGTTGTGGGTTTGTTTGTTTTTTTTTACCGTCTTTTTATGTTTTTGGCTCTTTTAGATTTAAGGTTAATAGTCAAGTTCCTAAAGACACTTAAACGCGAGCTTTTCGGAAAAAAATAACTGTTTTAGGCAAGTGTTAACCATGACTTATTGCCACTAAAAAGATAGCACAATGAAAAAATTTTCAGCTTTAGCCTTGATTTTAAAAGATTTATAACATGACGATGGAATAATTGTAAAAAAATATTAGGAATCATATCGTAAACATACATTATAAATAAATTGATAAAAAAAAAGCAGTTCATATCATGGGATTGTTTTTATCTATAACTCGATCAAATAACAGCATTATTAGGGTCTTAAAGTCACGGTAGGTTTAGCCATAAATGGGTTTACATTGTGGGTTGATTCTTTTTCCTGCAAAACAAAAAATGTCTTGTTTTTGATCTTCAAATTTAGGCTTTTTTTTTAGGTAAATAGCTGGTACTTTTTATTTCTTCTAGTTTACTTGCTCAAAAAACCAAACGGCATCAAATTTGGAATATTTCCCCTTTGCATTAAACTTGTGACTTGCTTTGGAGTAGCATTCTCAAAATTTATTTATGGCGAAACAGACTTTATGCAGCACCGTGCCAGCAAAATTGTTGTCTTTTCAGCTTTATCTAGGCTATGGAAATTACCCTCAGATTTGACTTTCTTTTTATTTTTATATCTGCTTCATGAGAAGCTAATCTTTCAGGAATTAAAGGTCCTTTTGGTGGCAATCAGTATCATCTTTATTTTCTTTTTTTTTTCTCTTTTTTTTGCTATCCGCGGGAAGGTCTGCTGCTCAAGTGCGGTTAGACCAAGCCGTTGGAAAAAGACGGAGTGTAGGTTCCAGCAAAGAAAGACACTTGACCTTTCATTGAAGAACGGGTTTACGTAGGTCAGTATTTTTTTTTTAAAAAAAAAAGCCTCACGCTATTCTTAAAGTAGTAGACTATTGTGGCGTTTAAATTTTTCACTGGTAGGTTTACACTCTAAAAATTTGTTTGCCCAAAAGAAAATACAAGATAAAAAATAAATAAAATTTTATTAGAAAAGCAATGATCTCATATGAACTAAGGGCTAACGCACAGCCGAAAAAGCTTGTTTAAAGAAATTTTGTTTCTTCTGTACAAACCTTTAACCAAAAAAAAAATAAATAAATAAAAAAAAATGGATCCAGCTAAAAACCAATTTGCTACAAAACTTCCAGTAACATAAAGTACTTTCAAAGTACATCCCATATCGGCCGTATCTTTTTCCTTACTTCCCTTTTTGACTCTTCAAAAGTAATTCAAAAAGCCGATAGGACATATCAAGTTTTAGCTTTTTATTCCCTTTTTTTTTAGAAACCATACATTGGTATTCATCTACTTAGATTGCAATCTCCAAACATCCAGCAGAAAATTTTTTGTCATTTTTCAAAATGAAATTATAAAAAGACCTTGATATTCCCCTTTAATCTAGAATGCTTATTTTACCTTCTTCTTTTTTTTTCCTTTCTCTTTATCTAATAATCGCATTATAAAATATTCAATATGGCTGATAATACAGAAAAGGTCGACGCTGTTGAGAAGGTTCCCAGCATCGAAAATCAGTTTGGCACTGAGGAGGTTTACAACGGAAAGAATGAACTCGTTGGTTACGCCCCCACTGAAGAGGAGCTTGCTACTCTGAGAACTGTTTCCGACAGACTTCCGCTGGCCGCTTGGTCCGTCGCCATTGTCGAACTTGGTGAACGTTTCACTTACTACGGTATCACTGGTCCCTTCCAGAACTACATGCAGAACAAGCGTGGTGGTCTGCGTCCTGGTGCTATTGGTCTTGGTGAGCAAGGCTCTTCCGCTCTTTCTTACTTTTTCCAGTTCTGGTGTTACGTTACTCCCATTCTTGGTGCTGTCATCTCTGATAACTACTGGGGTAAATACAACACTATCTGTGTTTTCTCCGGTGTCTACGTCTTTGGTATCTTGATTCTTTTCCTCACTTCCCTTCCTGTTGCTATTGAACACAACGCTGCTCTCGGTGGTCTTATTGCTGCTATGATTGTCATTGGTCTTGGTACTGGTGGTATCAAGTCCAACGTTTCTCCTTTGATTGCCGAGCAGTACACTATTACCAAGCCTTACATTAGAACTCAAAAGAATGGTGAGCGTGTTATTGTTGACCCTACCACCACCATTCAGTCTGTTTTCATGATGTTCTACATGTGTATCAACGTTGGTTCTCTTTCCGCTATTGCTACCACTGAAATGGAGCTTCATATTGACTTCTGGGCTGCTTACTTGCTCCCCTTCTGCTTCTTCTTCATTGCCATTGCATCTTTAATTCTGGGTAGAAAGCATTACGTCAGACGTCCTGCCATGGGCTCTGTCATCCCTAATGCTTTCAGAGTCATTTTTATCGGTGCTAAAAACGGATTCAAGATTGATGCTGCCAAGCCCTCTGTTCGCAGAGAGAATGGTTCTTCTGAGGTCGTTTGGTCTGATTTGTTTGTCGATGAGGTTTACCGTGCTCTTCTTGCTTGCAAGGTCTTTGTTGTCTACCCTGTCTACTGGGTCGTTTATGGCCAGATGATTAACAACTTTGTTTCTCAGGCTGGTACTATGAACACTCACGGTATTCCCAATGATATTATGCAAAACATTGATCCCATCGCCATTATCATCTTCATTCCCATTATTGAGCGCTTCGTTTACCCTTACATGAGAAAGATTGGTATTAAATTTAAGCCCATTACCCGTATTTTTTTCGGTTTCATGTTTGCCGCTATTTCCATGGCCTACGCCGCTATTGTTCAGCACATTATTTACACTACTGGTCCTTGTTACGATCAGCCTCTTGCTTGCCCTGCCTCCGAGAACGGTACTATCCCCAACAATGTTCACGTCGCTATTCAGACCCCTGCTTACGTTTTCATTGCTCTCTCTGAAATTTTTGCCTCTATTACTGGTCTTGAATACGCCTACACTAAGGCTCCCTCGAACATGAAGGCTTTCATTATGTCCATTTTCCTCTTCACTAACGCTATTGGTTCTGCCATCGGTATCGCTCTTTCTTCTACTTCTGTTGACCCCAAGCTTATGTGGATGTACATTGGTCTTGCTATTGCTACCGCTATTGCCGGTATCATTTTCTGGTTCATGTTCAAGCATTACAATCAGGTTGAAGAGGAGCTTAACGCTATTGATGCCGACTACAATGGCGAGGCCCTCAAGTCTGTCATTGCCAAGGCCGACGAAGAGGCTCTCAAGGACCATTAAACATAATAGACAATTAAGAGTCTTTTAGAACTCTTAATAAAAAATTTCTTTTTGGTTTTATTTCTCTCTCTTTTTTTTTGTTTTATGTAATTAATGTAACACCAATGATAATGATTTTATAGATTTCACGTTTCTATCCTCCAAATACCAGCAAATATCGATATGTTATCAGATGAAACTAAATATACTATTAGAGCGGAGAGGTGTGTTTAATTCATGCAATCAAGAATCTTGGCTTCGTGAAAGCGTGTCCTTTTGAGTAGAGATATGCCAAGATAACTCTTTTTTTTTTTTTTTTGCGATGCAGGATGCAGAACTTTTTTAAAAACAAATGTTTGACTGCCAATGGGATTATGCGGCACTGCATGACAAATCTTGGGTGTTATAATCTACATACTTCAAAACAGTAGCCCAAGAAATTAATGCCAAGAAAAAGATTAAAGCCAAGATTTGTTTTTTGTTTTTTGTTTTTTTGTTTGTTTGTTTTTTTCAAAATAAAAAGCTATTGTGCAATCTGGTTGCAAAGCGGCCCTATTGCGTTACAAAGCCGCTGATTAATATCTGGTAGCTTTAACATCATATCATATGCTGTCTAATCGCTGGCTGATCAGACCTCCGAACATTGATTTACTTCCGTTTTGACTGCTCCATGCTTAGAATAGATTATTTTTGGTCAAACAGAGAAATGAAAAAAAAAAAATTTCTACGTTATCAGATGTATCAATCTAAAAATATATATACTTTCTTGATGTATGATAAATAAGAAGAAGAAAAAAATACGTCGATTAACATTGTATGGAACCTTGCAAGGAGACCCGTATGATCTATAGTTGTACAATCAATTTTGGTACCTGATTACGTTAAAACTGAGAAAAAACACCCCTTTTAATATTAGCCTGTATCATAAATTGAATTTATTTTAATTCTTATCTATAGATATTTAATGGGATTTTGGTTAAGATACCAGATAGAATGTATGTTTACAAGACTAGATAATTCTAAAAAGCTTCAGTCATATTTATAAAGAGATTATTAGTTCATCGTCTTTACATCAAATAGTGACAAATAAAATTGCAAACTAAAATGACATTCAAAGAAGACTTGAATTTCAAACAGTCATATTCAAGCAGGCTAAGATTACAATATCATTTTTATCGAATGGGTTACTACATTAGGACTGTTGTATCTTTTTCAGAGTATGTCATTGATTTATATCTAAATATAAACTTGATAGGATGGTGCAAATGGGCCATATTTTCTGGTCAAGTGTGCTATTGTTTATCAATATACTTGTGAATTGTGATAGGCGTTATTTGATTTTTCATTGCTTAAAAAGGCAACTTATTTGAGCACGACCCTAAATTGACAACGCATTTTCACTCTCACAAATTATCGCCTAATAATGATGATGCCGACCCCACGCCAACTGGTTAAGAACTGGCGGGTGGACAGGGTATGCAATTAAATAAATATGCAAGGGTATTGGGGAAATTTTTAGGGCCAAATCTATTTTTTTTTAGTCTAATAGAAAGAAGGGTTAACCACAAATGACTCACAATTTCATCTGCCTGTTAAAAACTAAAATATTATATTTGACTCAAAAAAAATTAATAGTTGATGCTTAAGAAAATAAGGAATTTTGTCGGGATTTGTTATCCTCAAAACTTTATCGTTTTATCCACTTTTGTCATTTTTTTTCTTGTGCAGCGGGATCTGGCGTTTGATAAATGTAGTTAGGTTTCGGCAATTTATCCCTGGCTATAATATCAATATATTTTTTTGATCAATAAATAATTACTGAGAACGTTGGTGCTAGTACATGCATTGGCCGTCTAACCATCCCTCGTGGCCTTTGTGCGTTTAAAAACTTCTAACCGTTGTAATTTTTTTTTTTTTCTTTTCGTTTACCCCTTGAGTTAGTAGACGTTTCTCAATAATTTTTGCGGTGTTTGAAAGTTATTTTAAAAAACCGGTCGTCAATCTGGTTTTTTTTTTTTCATTTTCTAGAGATTAATCTTTTTTCTGCTTTTACTTTCCTGGTAACATTTCTTTCTTGCCATTGTTTTGTTACATCATTGGCCGAGTGGCCATAATATTTCTTTTGGCCAGATTCAAAATTGAATATCAATTGTAGTGCTTTTTTCCATACGCAAGAGATATTCTTAAGTCTAAGGACAATAAACTGATTACATATATTTTTAAGTCTCCTTCAAAAGCATGTCAATAGCTATATCGTTTTTTCAAACCTCAGCTTTCTAAGTCTTGAGCATGATAGACATTTGTCAATAATTTATCCAGGATTTTGCAATAAAATCAAGTGAATCAGCAAATCGCCATCAAGATAGAAATATAATTAAACCCAAGAAATGACTAGTAATAATTAATTGCATGTTTTCCTTTGAGGTGTTTTTCTTTTTTTTTTTTTTTTTTTGACGTAGGCGAGGCGTGAAGCCATGCACTGGCACGGCACATAATCTTATCTGGTACTTAATATGATAACAATCACTTATTTTATGTCTTCACTGACCCCCATTACAAAAAAAAAAAAAAAAAAAAAAAAAATAAGATCTGGGACTTCAATTTAAAACTTAAAACTAACTAAGCTATTTCATATAGCTTCAAGTGTAAGATGGTTTGGGGTTCTGCCGCCACTGATATCCTTCAGTTTAGAAACTCTATGAATCATGATAAAAAAAAAACCGCATTTGTGTTATGTCATATATCTTATTTCGCAATTTCAAATTGAAGGCGTCTTCACAACTCTGGCATACCAAAATCCTTTCACAATGCTAACTCAACTATATATATAGTCTGATAATATTACAATAAACAAAAAATATTAATTTCCGTTTACACACACATATATATAGGCTTTGTACCCTGATCGAGCGAGGCCTTGAACGAGAAATGTAAAAATCCCCAGTTAGAGGTAAATGACCATTCAAACATTCAGAGGGAAAAAAAGCATTTGTTCAACTCAATAATTTCCAACTTGAATAGTTTAATCAATTTCAGACCTTTTTGCATTATTAAAATCCTTTTTGTTTAAATATTTTGTCTTCAAAAGAACGAAATATTTGTAGAGCATTTAAGTTGGTTTGAGCTCTGAAAACAGGCACTCTGTTCTTGGTGTTGCAAAAAGTTTTGATTTTCCTTACAGCACTCTAAAACACCGCCTCGATAAACGTGAAGAGCAATCTCTTGTGAACGAAAGAAGGTATTTTTTTTTTTTTGCCAATTCAGGAATCAATTCTGATAGACCAAATGATTAATTTTGGCTAAATTAAAATGCATTTTCACCAGCAGTGACGTGATTGGAATGGCCATAAAAGTTTTGCAAATTTCTGACACTGCCCATAAATCACCATCACGGAAGTGGCTTGTCAACTTCACTAAGCGCTCCCGCATCCTCGTCCGTGCTAAAAGTGGTTTTATTAATGTTCTAAAATTCTGCAAAGGAAGAGAAACGTTTATTTGAAGTTTTTTTTAACTGTTTATCTTATAATGAGTTAAAATATTGCGTCGATAAGGCACATGTATGGAATCTTGATAATTGTAAGTTCAAGTTTAATCAATCAATTACTGGTTCTTAGTGTATTGTGCCTGTAAAAACACTCTAACAAAAGCTACGAGCCATAGCAAGATTTTATAATTGTTTTTGGGATGCATATTGGGCTCTGGCGCCATTTTGGAGCCTCTATTTATCTACAAGGGTGTCCATATTATGAAGAATTAGTTTCCAGGTTGTATTAGGAGATATGCACTGGTTTCAATGTCGCCGACAACATTTATAGACTCTATGATCTTCCTCAACTGGTTCCGGCGCTACTTTCCGGAATTGTCAAATGGCCAGTGGTAGGTTTTGGTGCTCGATGGCCATAAATCGCATGTTTCGAAGAAATTTCAGCACTGCACTTGAAAAAAAGATAATTCTTATCTATCTATTTTTGCACCTGTCGGACGTTCTCTAACTTCTCGATTGTGCATGTTTTGGGTTGCGAAGCAATATTATTGCCGCCAAATATTAACCTATTTTGCTAAAGGTATTAAACCTTCAAAAAAGGCATTTTTTGAAATCTATACTAATGACAAAACGCGCGCATACAGCCCCCAAATAATCTTAAAAAGCTGGAAAAAGGCAGAAATCTTTCCACAGAATCCCCAGTTGGCTGTTTGCTCACTCAGAAAACGGATGAACCTATCACTTAATGAGGATTCAGTTTTACCAGCTTCTGAGCACGAAAAAATTGCATAATTGCTTTTAACGGCTCCAAAGAGATGGGAAAACAACTTAGAATTCCTGAAAACTTTTATATTTACTATTTGGAGGGCTGAGCGTATGCTCTTGATTAAAAATTCTGCAAAGACTGCTCGGGTGGTTGAGGAGTTAAGGAACCGCAACAAGACTCTGGAAGCTCTAGTAGCAACGTTACGGCAAGATAATGCTCGTTTAACTAACCAAAACAACTTATTGATAAAAGATAAATTAAAGCGTCTTATAAGTAAACGCAATCAAAACAATTCTATATGAGATACACATGATAGAACTACTGCCGTGGGGTCAGTGGATGAGGTTTTCTGTGGTGATAGCGATTAAAAAGAAAAATGGGTAAGGATCACAGAGTTGATAGTATTTAAATAATTCCACATGTTTAACAATACGAATTAGTTTTTAAAACAATATAAAAATTTACAAATTGTGCGAAAATACGTTAAAAAATATGAGATTACAAGTTGCAAAAGTGAAGTCGTGATCATTTCTCAGTCAGGATCTCGCTCGATCAGAGTACAAAGCCTCTATATATAATGGTTTTGTCTCTCAAGTCATAAAAAAAAAATAGATTCACTGTTAGGTACAGACTCATTCATAAAATTTCATTTATAGAAAATTAGCGTTATTGAGCTGCTAAAACTTGTAGCCTGTTTTAAGGACACTTTCTTGAACAAATATTCTTAATGACGACTTGAATGCTAGTAAATTTTTCTAACAACTAGGAGCTCTGTACAAAAACTAGATGGTATTTGTATGTCTTGGGACATTTACGTCAACACCAAAAAAAAAAATAGTCTATCACAAGTTTTTTTTTTCTGGGTTTATTTCATTTTTTTTTTTTTTTTTGGGAAAAAAGCGGAGGGGGGGGTTCTGCGTTACAAATCATTGATCATTAATTGAGTGTACAAACAATTTAGTTTTCCTCGTTTATTTGTGTTTTATTCTACAAAAATCCTACCGGTTATCAAGATTATTTTTTTTGTCTCCAGATTTGCCGGTGTGTACTAATTCAAGTGCTAAAGAGTTGTCGCAGGATTTAACTAAAAACAAGTTAAAATGTATGTTTTGTATCGCAGGCTTTTTTTTAAAAAAAACACATAGTAACTATTTATGGAGAATTCGGCGTCATCAAACTCTTGTACTTAAAAAACGCGCTAGCACCCGCTGGCTTGCCGGTCTCTTAAAGGCGACTGGTTTTTGAAAATTATGGCTTCTTTATATGGCATTTTGATTTGTAATTTTATTTGTAACAATTTGATCTAAGAGCAATAACCTGATTATCTATATATATAACTTATTTGATTTTAGGTTGTTTTTTTTAACAAAAAGCAAATATTATTAGCAGTGTGTAAAAATTGAAGATTCTCTGTCCATTAACTATGTTGCCGTCAAGCAAAGGCAATAATAGATAATGATCTCGTGTGTGTGTGTGCTCAGCCAAAAGAGAAAAAAAAAAAAAAAAACCAGAGTTCCCGTGTTAACCTTTACTATTTTTTTTTTAATGCCATTCAAAAAAAAAAATGCAACATCATAGATGAATGCATTCAAGGAACTCAATGTGTTGGTTTATCGAAATTCGCATGTTTGTTGTGTTGCCTTAATCATAATTTTAGTACTTAGTATTTTACACTTAAAATTTATAAAAAACGGACTTGAACCACTAAGGCGTATTTTAAAAAACCAACATCTACGGTTACTACAATGCTTATTTTGCAACCACATAACAATCACAGCCGTGCTCACTCGATTTGCAAAACTAAACAAGTCCTCCTTTCCCCATGATGATCAAGTTTCAAATCTCCGTGAAGTTTCTTAGTTTAACAAAAAAAAAAAAACATTTAATGAAGTGGAATTGATAATCACACTCAATGATATCTAACGATTCTTAAACTATAACTTATAATAATAAAACAAAAAAAAATATATATATATATATATATTTTTCTTCCAAAGATTATACTTTTTTTTTTTTCTATCAACATGAACAACAAAAAAAAATAAAACAAAATGTATATAACAAAAATGTAGCTGGCCTTGACCATTGCTAGGAGCCTGGTAAGTCCAAAAAAAAAAAAAATATGACTTATCAAACAAATTAAGCAAAGGAGACCTTCTTCTTCTTTTTACTACCATCTGCATCACTAGCAGTTTCCACCGGCGCCGCAGCTGCATTCTTCTTACCCTTGTTCCGCTTTGCCTGCTTAATCTCTCGTTTCTTGTTTTCAATTTTATCGGATCGTTCTTGTTCCTTTTTCTCCATTTCGACGCGTTTTGCCTCGCGGATGGCTTCAAGTTGACGGGCCTTTTCAAGCTTGGAGGCGTTGCGGGAGTCGACGTTCTCGGTGACGGTGTAAAGGATGCGCATCATGGCGTCGGAGTCGGCAAATACCTTGCCCTTCTTGCCGCGGGACCGCTTGATTCCCTCGGGGTCGATTGCTCTGTTAAGCTTGGGAATGTTAAGCTCCTTTTCAGTGTACACCCGGGGTTTTTTCTATTACCAATAAAAAAAAAAAGGTAGAGGTTAGTATAAATTCTTGAAATGATGATAACCATATGTTAAATAAGACGATTATAATGACCTACCTTTTTTGGCAGCAGAGGGTTCAGCTTCTTGCCCTTGGTTACTTTGGCAGTCGATTTCTTGCCGGTGTTTTTGTAATTTGCTGATGAGGAGGCGAGTCTGTTCTTAGCGACATTGTCGGTCTTGACGTCGGAGACGTTTTCTCTCTGAGGGTTGATGTTTCGTTTTCTTGCGACCATCGTGTGTATGTATATGTGTGGGGGGTGGTTGAATGAGTAAGATGTATGCTGGTGAAGATAGTGGGAACAAGAGTGAGAATTTTTTTTTTTTTCTTTCTCACTTTCTTTTGGTGATTGGGAGGTTTGGGAGGAGAAAATACAAGTTTATGGTGGAGTCAAGGGTTTATTGTGATATCTACGCATCAGTTGAAGTATGTATCAATCGCAACAAGCAGGTTTGTTTGTGTAAAATTCAGTCTTTATCCTATAGCTATAAAGCTGTATATTACTATAAAATTACAAGGGCAAGGGCATTACAAAAAGTAAAACTTCAATTTTAAAACTTAAAAAGGTTAAAGTAAAAGTGCTAAATAATAAGTAATATAATACAAGGCTCATATAGATAGCACAGAGGCTCAAACCCCGCTCTTGAGGTATTCCAACCACAGGTTTTTTTTTTTTTGGACAAAATTCAAATCATTGATAAATTACAAAACAACCAAAAAAAAAAAAAAAAAAAACTGGTTTATTGGTTTATATGGCGCTGATAATCCAGATTTTTTTTTTTTTAAAATCTATTTCTGATGTGATTTTGGGTCGAAAGTTAGGGACCCCTCGACGACGGTTGGGCACGCGGGCCATCTGGTTCCCGCTGATTGAATTTCAAGAATTTCAAGAATTTCACAAAGGCTGCGATAAAATCATTAGTTCACTTGGGTATACGCTGTCTTTTTTTTTTTAATGCTTGTTCTTCTTTTTTTAATGCTTGTTCTTTTTTTTTTTTTTTTTTTTTTTTTTTTTTTTTTTTTTTTTTTTTTTTTTTTTTTTTTTTTTTTTTTTTTTTTTTTTCCTTTGATCAACTCATGTTGGCTAAGTCCGCTTGGGCTTTCTGTTGCATAATCAATCTCAAACTTTTTTCCTCCATAAGCCGCTTTTGCAATAATTTAAGGGCCTTTTGTAATTCATCATTTTCTTGCCATAGATTGGTCAGTTCGCGTTTAAGGGCAAGAGGGCCAGCGTTTTTAAGAAACGTTTCTCTTATTCTTTGGCTGGTGCGAGTCTTGGCGGCAGAGGGAAAGGGGACAGGGATTTCCTCTAATTCTGAGTCTTGGGCAGTTTCTTCGAGGATTAAAGGGTGGTCCGGGGGGATTTGCCGTTTGTATTCTGCCAAGGCTAATCCGGGACTATTTTCTAGTAATCCACTATTTTGCCAGTTTTCGATAATGGTTGGAGGGTTATAGACGGTGTTTCGGATTTTCTGGTAGGTTTGCAAAAAATGGGTCTTGGTGGGGGTTAACCCCACCCCAAAATTGTGGGAAGCCTCGTCTGTAGACAAGATATTAGCTTGCCTAAAACAAGTTCTGTCAAGAGATTGCAGGATATTAGACATTTGAGAAGGAAGATATAAAGGAATTATCCGTTTTGTCATTAGGGCCACCTCAATTCGCTTGGATTTAAGGGAGAAATCTTCATGTAGCAATAGTAGTGACCATTCGTCTCCAGCGGAGGGAACGCAATTTGAAACCCATTGATAGAATATCGGCTCGGGGATAACCCCCGAGGTCGTGGGATCAAATTCGTCAGTACCGTGGCCAGGAAACCAGCTTACCATCTGGTTAACTCCCTTGTAGACTAATAGAGGTTCCCCTAATTTGCCAGTTCTTGATATTAATTCCCACGCTGTCACCAGCTCCGAAGAATCATCATGAGAAATCATATGAGAACAATTATCAGGGGTTAATACTTCATTATCCCCTGGTGATTGAGCAAGTTTAAATGCAACTTGATCAAGATTCCATATGTTATCCGGGAGGATGGTGAAGGTGTCGATATAGTAGGCATACAAGTTGAAAACCTGAGAAATTACTAGTTTTGCTCTATTCTCTTTAACCCGGGCAATATCAATATGATGGCTGCTTTTAGACCTTAGATATTTCGACCGGGCCAAGAACCCTTCAAGCCATGCGTGGGATAAGAATTCAAACTTGCTATCTGGGTGGCCAATGGTCTTTAGCTTTCCTGCTAGTTTCCTTACCTCAGTATTAGTAATTGGCGTCCTTTTTTGGTGAATTAAATTTATTAAATGACTTTCTAATAATTTTTCTTGATATTGTGAAAGCGACCGGCGGTTTGCATAGGCCTCACTTTTAGATTTGCTTCCGTTGACTCGATCGCGAAGGGTGGAGTAGGCTACGCCAAATTCTTTGCCAATTTTTCTTATTGTTTTTGTTGGTCTTTGTGAAAAGTATGCGTCTACAGCATTTTGAAGGTTAGTTTCATCCAGTTTTCTTTTTTCGGACATTTTCGTGAATATGAAAATGAATATAAAATGAAAATCCGATATATTTTCAATTCCATTTATTTATAAATATTATTTTATTTTGGTGTTTACATGTGCTTACAGAGCCATTTTTTTTTTTTCATAAAAAAAAAAGAATTAGGGTGGTTGGTAGACAGCAAAAAGCGGATTTGGGTCTCTAGGCTATATACTATTATAATCATTTACTTTAATGCCCCATTTATCATTATAAGGATAGCC